>WNWK01010637.1:0-69126 GCA_009830355.1 Cherax destructor | reverse complement strand
TAATGCAAAAGCTAGAGGATCAGGCACACGTAACAGGAAAAGCACTGCAATGGATCAGAGAATATCTGACGGGGAGGCAACAACGAGTCATGGAAAGGGACGAGATGTCAGAGGGGCACCTGTGACGAGGGGGGATTTCCCACGGGTCATTTCCGGACCTGTACTGTTTTTGGTATATGTGAATGACATAAGGGAAAGGGGATAGACTCAGAAGTGTCCCTGTTTGCAGATGATGTAAGTTAATGAGAAGAATCAAATCAGTCGAGGATCAGGCGGGGACTACAAAGAGACCTGGAAAAGGTTGCAAGCCTGGTCCAGTAACTGGCCCCTTAAATTTAACCCTGCCAAATGTAAAGTCAGGGAATATCGGGGAAGGGCAAAGAAGACCGCAGACAGAGTATAGTCTAGGTGGCCAAAGACTGCAAACCTCACTCAAAAAAAAAGATCTTGGGGTGAGTATAATACCGAGCACATCTCCTGAGGCACACATCAATCAGATAACTGCTGCAGCATACGGGCGGCTGGCAAACCTAAGAATAGCGTTCCAATACCTCACCAAGGAATCATTCAAGACTCTGTATACCATATACGTCAGGCCCATACTGGAGTATGCAGCACCAGTTTGGAACCCACACCTGGTCAAGCACGTCAAGAAATTAGAGAAAGTGCAAAGGTTTGCAACAAGACTAGTCCCAGAGCTAAGGGGATTGTCCTACGAAGAAAGGTTAAGGGAAATCGGCCTGACGACACTAGAGGACAGGAGGGTTAGGGAAGACATGATAACGACATATAAAATACTGCGAGGAATAGATAAGGTGGACAGAGACAAGATGTTCCAGAGAGGGGACACAGAAACAAGGGGTCACAATTGGAAGTTGAAGACTCCTATGAGTCAAAGGGATGTTAGGAAGTATTTCTTCAGTCATAGAGTTGTCAGGAAGTGGAATAGCTTAGAAAGCGACATAGTGGAGGCAGGAATCATACATAGTTTTAAGACTAGGTTTGATAAAGCTCATGGAGCAGGGAGAGAGAGGACCTAGTAGCAATCAGTGAAGAGGCGGGGCCAGGAGCTATGAATCGACCCCTGCAACCACAAATAGGTGAGTACAAATAGGTGAGTACACACACACACGCTTGCGCGTGCGAACGTACGTACGTGCGAGAATTGTGGGGAGTAGAACATTTCAAAATATTTCACATAAGAGAGGATAGAGGAAAGCCCAGTGTGTTTTTGTAGCTAGTGTGTTGATTTATCAAATAGAGGAAACGAGTATGTTATTGTGCACGAGTTGCTTAATGATGCAAACTCTGGGATTTGAGAAATTAATTGCAATTTAATTAAGAATGGAAATACCGAACACTTTACTGGTCGCTTTCAACCTTCCGTTAAAACCAACGGTCTCTCTACCTCTCTCCCGAGCGATAGACCCTCAGGTTAGCTAAGAGGAGTAAACAAAAACAGCGAGAGACGGTACAAATTGCCTACGTGATGGTAAAATTCACACAAAAGCAGTATAATGCCATACTTTATTAATATCGTCCGTAAAGGGTCACTTTATTCAGTCTTTTTTTCCCTTTTACCAGGTAAAATATATCTTGAGGCGGGTCTTGTTCACATGAACCGCCGCTAGAGCTTTTAGTCATAAGACAGAGACCTTCAGCAGGCTTACCACTTACACACACTACCCTGCATCAAACGCTAATCACAGCCTTAGAGTATATCTCACTGTCTCGGTTACACCAACTCTCTCTTATTTGATGTTCACCACGACGCTGTATAAGATCTTATGCTGGTTGTCATGGTTATGTATGAACTTGCTTGATCAGATTTGTCATTCATAAATTGGGACTTGGAAATAATTATTTTGGTGAACACGTCATTCTCTAAAATCGTTCGTTGGCTATTCAAAATCTCTCTCTCTCTCTCTCTCTCTCTCTCTCTCTCTCTCTCTCTCTCTCTCTCTCTCTCTCTCTCTCACACACACACACACAAATAGGTGAGTACACGCACACATTTACACAATGGTTTTTCACGGTTAGGTTATGAGTTTTCACCTTTATTTCCAACTTAAGAACTGTTATCTGCCTCAGCTTATTTGAAAACGTTTTTCGTTATGTGATATAGAAGATGGAAATACGATGGAGTTGAAGCCAACTCTTGAACACCGATTTCAGTGGCTCTTCTGACTCTATTTCATCGATGTCATGCTGAATGAACATGTTCCTGACTCTGTTATTCTAGGAATGAATGATCTCAGAAGAAGTGATGGTCTTGAAGGCTACAACCCAAGTGTAGTTGCCGTTTCCTGCCCGTCTTGTTGTGTAGAAGCTGTCTTCTCGCTGTTCGTAAAGTGGGGCCTTGTACATAATAGTAAAACCACCTACATTCCTCCGATATTGAATGCATTGATAAAATGACAGATCTGTCCAGGCCGGGTCAAGACGAGAGATGAGTCGTGTTGCTCTGTTCTTTATTCTGTCAAAAGTCTTAGAAGAGACGGGAGGGTTGAGGCAGGCCATCCAAGAAAGTGTGAGCGCACTTGTGCTTCGTACAGTCTTGCAGCCTCTGCTGTTGAGCAGATGCAAGATACGTCTTAAAGAGCTGTAAGCTTCCTGGCAGCCTTGTTTGAAACATTTACTACGTGTTTCTTGAAAGTCAGTTTGGAATCCTTTTTCACCCCAACGCTATCAACCTCATCCCCGGGTTCCAACACTCACTCATTCTTACCACTGCCCCAGTATTACCCTCTGTCTCTCTCTCTCTGTCTCTCTCTCTGTCTCTCTCTCTGTCTCTCTGTCTCTCTCTGCTCTCGTCTCTCTCTGTCTCTCTCTGTCTCTCTCTGTCTCTCTCTCTGCTCTCTCTCTGTTCTCTCTCTGTCTCTCTCTTTTCTCTCTGTCTCTCTTTCTCTCTCTCTCTGTCTCTCTCTCTTCTCTCTCTCTTCTCTCTCCTCTCTCTCTCTCTCTCTCTCTTTTCTCTTTTCCTCTCTCTCTCTCTCTCTCTCTCTGCTCTTTGTTCTCATTTGAACATGACATTGCAATTAAAATTCTAAATAATATTTATCGTCGCTGGAAAACTGTTTCGAAACTTTTTAATTGAACCAAAATGTTGTAATACTGTATAATATATATATATATATATATATATATATATATATATATATATATATATATAATATATATATATAATATAAATATATATATATATATATATATATAATATATATATAAATATATATATATATATAAATATATATATATATATATATAATATATATATATATATAAATATATATATATATATAATATATATATATATATATATATATATATATATATATATATATATATATATATATATATATATATATATATATATAAATATATATATATATATATATAAATATATATATATATATATATATATATAATATATATATATATATATATATATATATATATATATATATATATATATATATATATATATATATATATATAATATATATAAATATATATATATATATATAATATATATATAATATATATAAATATATATATATATATATATATAATATATATAAATATATATATATATATATATATATATATATAAAAGAGAGAGAGAACTATTATCATCAAAATAATATAGTTAAAATAATTAAGTGTAACAAAATTTAACGCCTCTCGTACCTTATATAAACTCTTTTAAATATATGGTTTAATTATTCATTCACATGATAATATCAAACATCATTAGCATAAAATACACTTTTGTCCTTGTGTGCCAGTGCATGAATGTGTTTGCACGGTGTTGTACTTGCACGTGTTTGCACGTGTTGATACAGTTTCACGGTTGACTTGTGTTTGCACGTGTTATGCATGTGTTTACGGTTTGTACTTCATGTGTTTGCACGGTGTTGTACTTGCACGTGTTTGCACGGTGTTGTACTTGCATGTGTTTGCACGGTGTTGTACTTGCACGTGTTTGCACGGTGTTGTACTTGCACGTGTTTGCACGGTGTTGTACTTGCACGTGTTTGCACGGTGTTGTACTTGCACGTGTTTGCACGGTGTTGTACTTGCATGTTTGCACGGTGTTGTACTTGCACGTGTTTGCACGGTGTTGTACTTGCACGTGTTTGCACGGTGTTGTACTTGCACGTGTTTGCACGGTGTTGTACTTGCATGTGTTTGCACGGTGTTGTACTTGCACGTGTTTGCACGGTGTTGTACTTGCATGTGTTTGCACGGTGTTGTACTTGCACGTGTTTGCACGGTGTTGTACTTGCACGTGTTTGCACGGTGTTGTACTTGCACGTGTTTGCACGGTGTTGTACTTGCACGTGTTTGCACGGTGTTGTACTTGCACGTGTTTGCACGGTGTTGTACTTGCACGTGTTTGCACGGTGTTGTACTTGCACGTGTTTGCACGGTGTTGACTTGCACGTGTTTGCACGGTGTTGTACTTGCACGTGTTTGCCTCAAAATATTTACCGTAAATGAAAATTTTCCCTTGTGACGAGGGAACATGTTACAGACTTCTTAAATGTATGCTTAGAAAAGAGAGGTGTTCGTCCCTCACTAGTTCGTCCCTCACTAGTTCTTCCAGTGTATTAACATGGTTGATGAGGTTGTGTATAATGAAAAGCCTTGAAAAAAAACAGGGAACGGGTGCAGTTTTAACCCCATGAAAAGTGAGTGGTAAAACTCCAGGCCAGTGCGTAAACAACTGGGCCAGCTGGCTACAATAAGATTCATCCAACTAGGTATATTTATGCACCATAGGGAGGTTAGCATGGGTCCCACTATGACAACAAATGTAAGATTTGCAGATGAATCTTCCGTCAGCCACACTGTGTCTGCTGGATTAAGGCTATGGCTATAAGTATCTCTAGAGGGTAGAACGTTTTGTATAGAGGTGTCAATAACATAAAATGCAAATTGTGGGAACAGAGACAGGGGCCATACACTGGAACTTTATATTTTTGTGTCCAGACACATCTGTATGGAAACCTTAGAGGATATGACAAAACGCCTCATTGGTAATGATAAGATATCTGAAATCTTGAGGTTGTATCCACATTTTGCATCGAATAAATGAACGTTTTTCATAAAGGAAATTGCAACCCAATTAGGACTAATGTTTTTTAGTGATACAGTCTCAAAAAATGATACTTTATTTCATACTGTATTGTGTACATTAACTATGAAGTAATTGTAAATTATGAAATGACTAATATTTCTTTTTAATAATGTAATAATACTCAGTGGTGTCTGAGAGACTCCCATTGTGGCCTCTGTAATCCTGTCTTTTGCTCTATCACTCGCAGGAGGAGTATGGAATGCACAATAAACTAGCTGCTGAGACGACACAACTAAAACTAAAAAACACCTCTCTCATCACGGGTTTTCCCTCTAGCTACGTCACTGTCTTTCTCTCCATCTCACACAACAGTCAGGTGACATTTGGCCGAACCTCTCTTTTACTCACGGACCTTTCCGATATAAACTTGTGTATTTTCGTTCTCTTATTTACTTTTAGAGTGCCCATGGTCCAGGACCGGAATTTATTAAACTTGTCCTAAAGGGAGCACATTTGTTGTTTTACCACTGGATTAAATTTCCAATGTTTTTTTTTTATATTCCATAAATTATTATTGATAAATATTTTTTTAATAATTGTACTACGAGGAATGGAAGTTGAATAGCTAGAATTTTTTTAATTTAAAATAACGTCATATATACATTGCAGTACAAAGTATCTTTACAAAGACATATTTCCAAAGTGAAAAAAAAACAGAACACAAACATAAAACCTTCGTCAATGAGAACCATGTGTTCTCAACATACATGACATTAAATTAGGAACCAAACCAAATAACTCAATTACCAAAATAAAAATACTCACTACATGTGTAAACACTGATCCCAAAATACACAATGATAATCAAAATCTCGTACATAATCTAACGCGACCCTTATTTATACGAAGTCACAATTAAGGGAGATAATATTACACACAGTACTAAAAGGTTTGTAAAAGACTATATACCTAAACAGAGCCCACATTGTCACAGGCAACTAACAACAGTTGACCCTAATCTATATAACAATACATAACGAACAATCTCATATAACCTTTAATGCTAATCCGAAATACAAAATATAATGAAATCCACGTATTGAATGGACCCCCAAGGACCTCTATAGAAAAAATATATATTAACAAACTCTATGATTACGAGACTTAAGTCTCCAAACACTTGCAGAGATATTGTAGTTATCCGCCTATCATTGCATTATGAGTGTCCACAAACGCTAACATAATTTATCTTTTTTTTTTTTTTTAGGGAATTCAATTATACATACCTACATATAACAATGATGTTACACAATGATTACTCATAAATTCCACCTAATACATACAATCCAAGGCCATTTCCCTAAATCAGACACTTCGGATAAAGAATGAACACGCTTTACATCATCATTACATGCTAGATTAAACCCAATGGTACAATACACAAAACCAGAGCAAAACAATGAAATGGTAAGGGTGAACTCCAAAGAATTCACAGAAAAATAAATTAATACACCTACAGGGCCTCATGAAAAGTCCAAATAAAACATTCAGTACCTGATCATACATCATCCTGGAGGATTTACATAACGAAGATAAGACATACGTATGACATGGCATACGTATGTCTTCTCTTATCGTACGACCACATAGCATACAAATACTAATATAATTATCCGTTAAAAACAATAACCATGTAACACGATTTTTAAACACTTCCCCAGGCCAACACAAAATTTTCAGACAAGACAGTGTCATTGTATCTTCGATTTTCCAATCTGTTGAAAACCACTGCTCTAATAGATCTTGTCCCGAGCACACAGCGAGACAAGCCCCTACCACCTTTCCCCTAACTCAAAACCCCTAAATAACCCCTACACCCTCATCTGCGTCATGAGTAGGAAAAAAAAACACTCTCATACCAAACTAAAAAGAAGAAATTCCCAGCCCTAGCCCTACCCGCCCCCTAGATCCGAACCCCCCGACATGCGACTCGCATACACACCTTCCACCCCTCCCCAGTGAGACCAACCCCTCCTGTCTAGCATCCCCACCACCCCTCAATAATATACCCATCGTTAATTGCCTATACCCTGCTGGAAAGACCCGTTCCCTTGCCCGACCATACAAAACTCGATTCCTACATACAGTTCTATAGAACGTGGCTGCTAACGCCCTGACACGTACATCTCCCCTGACCTCCCTTATGCCCCATGACACAAAAATATAATCCAAAGCCAAGTACATAGCTAGAATTAGTTTGTTCAGGTATGCTAGGAAAATGTCGGAGTTGCTCCACTCAGCTTCATAAACGAAAGTGTCAAGGACACGGCTCACGAAATTGTAATAATACGATTGCAGACGAATCACGGAACTGTACCAACTCATATTTATTGGTGTGATGGTAGGTAGAACGCGGGTTTCAGAGTACTCCATGTGTAAGCTGGAGGGGACAGGGAAGGGTGGACTTCCCATGTTGCAGCCATTTTTTGACTTTTATAAATAACTGAAATCACTGTTGAAAGATAAGAATGTTTGTGACACCCAGCGTGTTATTTCCTAGATAACCAGGAGAAGTTTGGTGTGGATGCTGTTCAATGGAAAGAAAACTTATACAACATTGTCTACAGGGACTCAAGTGAACAGAGATATTTAGATTTCGCCACTGAAGTGGCTATTTTATTGTGCACCCCATATCCACCTTGTGGACGGTAGCGCAAGAGCGTATGGATACACAAAAGACCTAGGAACTAGGCCCCAAAAGGATTAAAAGGAGTATATTTAGATTTATATCTACAGTTCACTTACCTGTTACAAGCAAATTTAGGAAATTTACTTTATATATCTGGTATCTTATTTTCATTAATAAGATATCTTGACATGTCACATAGGTTATTATACTGTTTATCTCTATATTCCTCAATAAGTGGACAGTTAAGCACATAGTGTTGAAGACAGTGACTACAGGGCTGGCCGCATACTTTGCATTTGGTTTGATCATCTGTGTCTCCCAAACTGCCAGAAGTACTTGTAACCAAGCCTAAGCCTGTCCACTACAACATCAGTCAGTCTATTCACATTGAAAGTTGCTCCATAAACATACTTAAATACGTTAATGTTATCATAATGGGTTATAGATCCAATCAGGCTTCCATTTGCATTCCTATAACATTCAGTTTTATTGTTTACTTCTCTCGTAATATTATTCTTAATGCTAGACACAGATATACCAAAGTTATATTCTACATTCTCCTTCAAGGTACTTTTCTTGGCTAACATATCAACTTTATCATGAAGGAGTAATCCAATGTGTGATGGGATCCATAGCAATTGTATATTAATTCCTTTTTCCCGGATTCTTTAGTATCTATACCTGGCTTCTCCAAAGAGCATGTTAGTCATTATTTGAGTCAAGACATCAGTAATTATGATAGTCAAGCTCAGTGTCATAAGTTAGCTTTAGTGTCATTAGGATAGCAAAAATTCAGTTTGCAGTGTAGACGCCCAGTTGTTAATTGTTATGCCTAACCAAACAAAGTTGTTATCGTTCTTAACTAGGGAGATGACAACCAGAGCAGATGCAGCCCTGCCACAAGTCTCCTGCATAGATCCAACAGTGTATATAACTTGTGATAACTTATTGCTACCAGCTAGACGAGAAATTTCTAATTGAGAAGTTACTTTTACAAGTGATTTAAGGAAGAGATTACTAGTAATGACTTTCTTGCAGGTAGTATGTGATATTAAATGAACACATCTTCCATGGAGGGGTGAAATGCTCTTGTGATACAGTTCATGCAAGTTATGAAATTTAATATAATTGTATGTTATCACAACCCATTTAGATCTTGGTATTTACTTTTTAACATTCTAATACCGAGTACAGTGTTACTCTCAATAATCCTATCACTGATGCTAGAGATACCAAACTCCTCATATTAATTAAGAACCTTGGTAGATTTGGGACAACCAAAATTACTTATGAGGGCTTCATTTTATATTACTCCAAGGGTCGGAGAGAACTTAACCTAGCTAATATCAACATGGGAGCAGCATAATCAATTAAAGACCTAACATAGGCTATGTACATCATTCTCACAATTCTCACATTAACACCATAGTTGGGGTTGTAGCCAGCAACAGCTTTGAGAGCATTTAACCTATCTTTGCATTTCTTATTTAGTTGTGGTATGGTGGATTTATTAAAGGGTACATCTACACCAAGGTATCTGTAAGACTTAACGTAGCTAATGTTTTCACCCTGCAAACAGATGGGTGGGGGATGTCGTTTGCTTGTTAATATCTTTGTTTTAGAGGAAGATATGACGAGACCTAACCGATTACAAATTGTTTGAGCTTCGTTCGGAATGGTACTCATCTTCTTATGTCCTGTTGTATGGATCATGATGTCATCAGCATAGCTTATAGCTATATGTTTAGGTGAGGCAAGTAGAGCATTTAGGAGAGCATTAATCAGAACAGTAAATAGCATGGGACAGAGAACTCCTCCCTGCGGTGTACCTAGGGACGGAGAAGCGAACCGTGGTCATGTTTCCACCAAGCCTGGATGCTTATAATGGAAGCATTTTACAGACAGCATTGGTACTGCTGACACAAGTCATAGAAGTGCCGTTTGTAAAGTCTCGTGGCTCAATGGTACAGATTGCTACTTGCCAGAACCACGGTTCGAATCCCCTTGTATTCTTTGTGTATGTGTGTGTGTGTGTGTATGTGTTTAATAATGCACGTACACACATTAATCTTTGTTAAAACACTTTTCTGAATTTTTAAGTAATAATATCAAAAGGAAACATTATTTTTGCTTACGTAGCAAAGTGGTTTAAGACCATTAGTCGTGTGAAAGGATTAACTGAGGCATTATAATGTGATGAAGATGAAACGCAAGCGGGAAAGAAACAGTCGTGAATAATGGAAGAGCAGAAAGTGAAGAGCGTGAAGGATAGAGGAAGGGAAGCAAACGTGGGGGCAGATTGCGCTGAAGTAAACAGAATAAATCAAACCATTTTTAAGCGCAAAAATATAAAGTAACAACGTCAGTATTTTGCTTTAATATTATTGTGTATATATACTTTCATGCATATATATATATATATATATATATATATATATATATATATATATATATATTAAAGCAAATATCGCAAACCAAGCGATACAAGATGCAAAACAACCACGGGCCTTTCGTGTTGCAATAAACACATCAGGAGCTTGCAAAATTGCAGAAAAGAGGAGGGTGTCCACGCGAATACGTTCCCAGAGGACTGCCTTCACTGCAGTGGACGAGTAATGGAGGGAGAGAGGAGAGGGTACCGGAAGTGCCCACAGGCACAACAGCCAGAAGGATGAATATTATAGCATTAGAAAAATCCCACAAACATTGATATTGTAACCTAAACGAAATTTACGTGGCAATAAAAAATCAGTCATATTCCGCTATGACATAAATTACTTTAAATATATAAATATATTGTCAGTTAGAGGGGAAATACTATGCTCATAAACAGGGAATGGCGATGGTAATCCGTTATTCCCCTTATTGAGCAATCTGTATATGGAATTTTTCGAGGCTAGACTGTTGAAACATATCCTGCCATGTAGAGCTAAGTGGTTCAAATATATGGACGACATCTTGTGTCTTTGGCCAAATAATATGACCCTGGATACATTTTTATCAAGACTTAACGCTTTAGTCCCGTCTATTAAATCCACCGTGGAGAAAGAGGTGGAGTGTAAACTTCCATTCTTAGATGTGTTGATACACCGGGTTGATAGAAAGTTTAAGTTTACAGTATATAGGAAGGCCACCAATGTGTGCTCTTACATTCACTACTATTCCAACCATGAGACTAGAGTCAGAAGGAGTGTATTTCTTACTATATTTTTTGAGAGCCTATAGCGTGTGCACTCCGGAGTTCCTAGATGAAGAAAATAGAAATATATTTGACATTGGCACGAAACTGCGATATCGTAAGGTGTTTATGGAATCTGCCTTGCTGGCAGCTAAGAAAACTTATTATAGGACAGAACCTAAGAAACACCTCAGACCAAGAATGTGCTGGTCCTCCCATATAACGAGAATTTATCTATCCTGCCGAATGCTCTGCGAAGATTTAATATACAAGTAGTTTTTTAAAAATTCATGGACTGTTAGAAGCATCCTGATAAAGAATGTTCCCCAACAATGTGTTGGTGGTGTCTACAGTGTTGGTTGCAATGGTTGCAATCTCTCCTATTTGCGACAAACTGGAAAGTCATTGGCGGTGAGAATGTCCCAGCACCGTTATTCGATACGTACAGCACAGGAGTCGAACGCGATTTTCAATCATATTAGAGCTTGTAATAACCCGGCAAATTGTGGGAAGCAAGAGTCATCTTCCCTTGTTCCTCTTGGCTTGAAAGGAATATTGTAGAATCGGGAATTATTAAGCATGATAGACAGTCATTATACAATATCAGTGACGGGTTGTTCAAATTAGATGTGTTTTTAGTTGAGGCAATAGTACACAGTCTAAAATTGGGCTCCTATACGAATGCATCAGACTGTCTTACATGTAGTGCCACACCGAGGAATTAGGGCCAATTTTTCCTGCCGTTTCTGAAGGTTGAACCAGAGTTTGCCTTAGAATTATGTGGGTTGAATATAGGTGGCCATCTTTCTTGTTAGTGCAGATGCCTTCTCCCCCCCCCCTCCTTTAAATGAGTTTATGTTAATGAGCACAGTTTCCTTTACATAACTTTTAGAAGTCTTCCCTCTATATGTCAGAGTTTTCTCTCGTAATTTAAATGACACGTTGTCCTGTGGAGGATACAATATAATTGCCAGTGACTAATATATCACTGACAATATATTCATATATTTAAAGTAATTTATGACATAGCGGAATATGACTAATTTTTTTTATTGCCACGTTAATTTCGTTTAGGTTACAATATCAAAGTTTGTGGGAATTTTCTAATGCTATAATATTATCCTTCTGGCTGTTGTGCCTGTGGGCACTTCCGGTACCCTCTCCTATCTCCCTCCCTTACTCGGCCACTCCAGTGAAGGCAATTTTTGCAAGTTCCTGATGATGTGTTGATTGCAACACGAAAGGCCTAGAGCTACCATTCTACTCCTCCCGTGGGTGTTTTGCATATACTATATATATGTCGGGCCGAACATGTAAAACTGGTCAATTAGCAAGAACTCATTTAAAATTAAGTCCATTCTAAAATTTTCTCTTATACTTACCTAACCTTATTATAACTAGTGCAATTTAATTTAGCCTAATCCATCTAAATATATTTTAGATGAGTTTACTATAATTTAATAATAAAAAAACTCAATGAAATATATTTTTTTTCGTTAGATTCAGAATGATTTTTTTATATCACTGCATACACAAATTTTCACTTGCCTTATTCGGCAAGAAGAGCGTTGTTATTTAAGCCAAAATAGCCGAATAGGCAGAACTTGCGATTTTGGCTTAAATAGCAGCGCTCATCTTGCCATATAAGACAAGCGAAAATTTGTGTATGCAATAATTTCGCAAAAATCATTTTGAACCTAACGAAAAATATATATTTGTGTTTGTTTATTAAAAATTATTGTAAACATATCAAAAATATTTTTAGTTGGATTAGGCTAAATTAAATTGCTCTTGTTATAATAAGGTTAGGTAAGTTTTCTAAGATTCTTTTGGTGCAAAATTAAATTTTTTTTCATTAACATAAATGAAAAAAATATATCTTCAAACGTATGAGAGAAAATTTTAGAAAGGACATTATTTTAGACAAGTTCTTGTTAATTGACCAGTTTTACCTATTAGGCACGACAATATATATATATATATATATATATATATATATATATATATATATATATATATATATAAATTTTCTTTGAAAGTCGGGTTACTAAAAAGTCAACGCTTCTTTGATGATTTACCATCATTAAATTCTGTAAAATGTTATAATGATCTACAAAACTCCAAGTAACATGTTTATTACAAATTAACCTAATGAAATTGGATGTCTCGAGAGTTTAACATTTGTCTTTCTATGATTTTGGTATAAGACTCTTTACATTGATGCCTTTCCCATTAAACTTAAACCATTAATTTATAGAGGTTATATTGACGACGTATTTCTGCTTTGCAAAGACTAATCGGATTTATTTAAGAATTATATAAATTTCAAACGTAGAAACATTTTATTTACTGAAGATCAGGATAAAAATAACTTGTCTTCATACGTACGTAGAAAACGCTAGTTTAACATTATATAGCTGGTTTAACATTATATAGCAAGGGGATAGTAACCTCCTCTGTATAAATTACTAAATGTTAAAAGAAGTGATACTTTTGTTTCTTCTTTTTTGGATCATCTGCCTCAGTGGGAGACAGCCGATATGTTAAAAAAATATTTTCTATTTAGTTTAGAAGTTTTTAATTTTTTCCTCCCATTTTTTTTTTTAAAGAAGACGCTACAAAGACTAAAATTTATTCATGAGTATTACGTTCAAATTGGTCTGCTTTTGTTATTAAATTTTCGGCAAGATTCTTAAATAATTGAGTCCCACTTTTCACTGTTTAAAAAAAATGGATAATGAACTGTCAAATTTGCTTACCTATGGTTGTAAATGTTATGGTGACAGACTGTGAAGACTGACACCAGTCAAGTTCAGGACATTTTCTTTAAAGGAAACTTTTTGCCCCGAGTAACTTCAACACTCCAGGGACTAAATGATAACATTTATGGGGAAAATGTTTCCTTGAATAAATGTCATTAAGCATAGCCACTACACAGGTGTCCTTTTCCCTAATGTGTACCAGAAATGTTCGTTATATTAAATTTCCTTCCTATGGGTATTTCGGCTATAGCATTTGGAAGCTGTCTAGAAAGCTGATGATATTGTGTTATGTACAAAATAATAAATTGAGACTAATATAAATTTAACCGTTGGGTAGTCATAAATGAATTCAATTATGCCACCACCATGACCAAATAATCAACAGTTGTTCTAATTGAAATGCCATATATATCGGAAATCTTAGAAACTTACAAACCATAATGTTAAAAGACAAGTAAAAGGAGATGTGTATATTTTGTTTATACAATGAATAGAGGAGTTTTTGTTCAATATCTTAATTTACCTAACTTTATTCTTACCATTTTACATAAATGCCCAATGAATGATCAGTGAAATAACGTAACCTAACTGGGAAAGCCTCAGGGAAGTAGAGACAAGAAAAACATTTTCATTCCATCCCTTAAAAACAAAGACATTGTCTTCAAGAGAAATCCTTTCCCGTGACCCCGAGTCAAGAAAAGTGTTCAATATTTGCCAACATGCTTAGTTTGGATTTAAGAAGAAACTCAAACACCATTTTAAAGAGGCGGATTTTAAACACAACTTTGTAAAATTGCCAGTGTTGTGACGTACATTTAGGAGAGTTGTGACGTACATTTAGGAGAGTTGTGACGTACATTTAGGAGAGTTGTGACGTACATTTAGGAGAGTTGTGACGTACATTTAGGAGAGTTGTGACGTACATTTAGGAGAGTTGTGACGTACATTTAGGAGAGTTGTGACGTACATTTAGGAGAGTTGTGACGTACATTTAGGAGAGTTGTGACGTACATTTAGGAGAGTTGTGACGTACATTTAGGAGAGTTGTGACGTACATTTAGGAGAGTTGTGACGTACATTTAGGAGAGTTGTGACGTACATTTAGGAGAGTTGTGACGTACATTTAGGAGAGTTGTGACGTACATTTAGGAGAGTTGTGACGTACATTTAGGAGAGTTGTGACGTACATTTAGGAGAGTTGTGACGTACATTTAGGAGAGTTGTGACGTACATTTAGGAGAGTTGTGACGTACATTTAGGAGAGTTGTGACGTACATTTAGGAGAGTTGTGACGTACATTTAGGAGAGTTGTGACGTACATTTAGGAGAGTTGTGACGTACATTTAGGAGAGTTGTGACGTACATTTAGGAGAGTTGTGACGTACATTTAGGAGAGTTGTGACGTACATTTAGGAGAGTTGTGACGTACATTTAGGAGAGTTGTGACGTACATTTAGGAGAGTTGTGACGTACATTTAGGAGAGTTGTGACGTACATTTAGGAGAGTTGTGACGTACATTTAGGAGAGTTGTGACGTACATTTAGGAGAGTTGTGACGTACATTTAGGAGAGTTGTGACGTACATTTAGGAGAGTTGTGACGTACATTTAGGAGAGTTGTGACGTACATTTAGGAGAGTTGTGACGTACATTTAGGAGAGTTGTGACGTACATTTAGGAGAGTTGTGACGTACATTTAGGAGAGTTGTGACGTACATTTAGGAGAGTTGTGACGTACATTTAGGAGAGTTCGTACATTTAGAGGTTGTGCGTACATTTAGGAGAGTTGTGACGTACATTTAGGAGAGTTGTGACGTACATTTAGGAGAGTTGTGACGTACATTTAGGAGAGTTGTGACGTACATTTAGGAGAGTTGTGACGTACATTTAGGAGAGTTGTGACGTACATTTAGGAGAGTTGTGACGTACATTTAGGAGAGTTGTGACGTACATTTAGGAGAGTTGTGACGTACATTTAGGAGAGTTGTGACGTACATTTAGGAGAGTTGTGACGTACATTTAGGAGAGTTGTGACGTACATTTAGGAGAGTTGTGACGTACATTTAGGAGAGTTGTGACGTACATTTAGGAGAGTTGTGACGTACATTTAGGAGAGTTGTGACGTACATTTAGGAGAGTTGTGACGTACATTTAGGAGAGTTGTGACGTACATTTAGGAGAGTTGTGACGTACATTTAGGAGAGTTGTGACGTACATTTAGGAGAGTTGTGACGTACATTTAGGAGAGTTGTGACGTACATTTAGGAGAGTTGTGACGTACATTTAGGAGAGTTGTGACGTACATTTAGGAGAGTTGTGACGTACATTTAGGAGAGTTGTGACGTACATTTAGGAGAGTTGTGACGTACATTTAGGAGAGTTGTGACGTACATTTAGGAGAGTTGTGACGTACATTTAGGAGAGTTGTGACGTACATTTAGGAGAGTTGTGACGTATATTTAGCAGTGTGTGACGTACATTTAGCAGTGTGTGTGAAGAACACATTCATGAGATAAATTTGCCATTGTCGGAGTCTCCCCCCCCTTTCCCTCTCTTCCCCCCTCTCTTCCCCCTCTCCTCTTCCCTGCTATCCCTCTCCTACTCTCTACCTCTACCTCTTTTTCCACAGTGTTAGGTTAAGTGTTCCTACCTTAATTTCCAAGCTAAGAGTTATCTGCATGAGATCGTATGAAAACCTTTTTATTGTTATGAGATAAATAAGTAGTAGTGAATAGGGTGAAGTTGGAGCCTTCTGTTGGCCAGCGATTTCATTTGGTCAACTGATTTTATTTCATCGATGTCATTTTGATGTGCGAACATGTTCCAGAGTCATCCTAGGAATAAATGATCTCTGATGAAGTAATGTTCCTGAGAAGGGGACAACCAGAGTTTGGTAACTGTTTACTGCCCGTCTTGTTGTATAGAAGCTCTCGTCTCGCTGACCATGAAGTGGAGCCAAGTGTGGTACCTTAACATTGGCCTTGTACTTAACAGTAAGGCCACTCACATCCCTCCGGCGTTGAGGGCTCAGCTGAAATGACAGCTCTGTCCAGGCCGGATCCAGAAGAGAGCGGAGCACTCCTGGTCTGTTCCCTATTCTGTGAAGAAGTCGTAGAAAAGACTGGGGGGAAGAGGCATTCCAAAAAAGTGGAGCATACTCAAGGTGTGAGCATACTTGTGCCTTATACAAATTTTTGCAGCCTCTACTTTCGAGCAGATGCAAGATAAGTCTTAAGTGCTGTAAGCTTCTCAGCCGCCTTGTTTTTGAGATTTACTACGTGGTTCTTCACAGTCAATTTGGAATCAAATTTCACCCATAGTACATCGACCTCATCCCCGGTTTCCAACACACTCTCATTCATTCTTATTACTGCTTCAGCATTACCATCATGGTACCTAGAGACCACAATCACTTTCAGTTTCCTCTTTCCCACAGTCAGACTCTGTGTAAATTCTTCACCTCGTTCTGTTGGAATCTTTAGTGTCATAAATATTGCCTTGTGGTCAGATGATCCATCACAGCCATAGACTTTGCATGTAACTATGCCTTGAGATCAATCACTACTGGGTCAAGGGAGGAGCCAGTTATGTGAGTAATGAAGTTTAGAAAGTTTTTCATGTCAAACACTGAAAGGCAATCATCAGAATTCCTCTTTATAAGATGTTGGTTAAGGTCAACAATTATAATGTGATTTGAAGCAGAAGGTAATCAATATTTTTCCTCAGGTAGTTGATGAGATAAGATTACTGCCACTGAAGTCTGTATATTGCACATGTTAGTACGGAGGTACTAGGATTTATGCTTAGCTTAAAGATTAGGAATGGCAAAATCATTGGGTGTTTTTTTGTAAATTTGACATTTATGAGGCCTGGTCACAGACCGGGCCGCGGGGGCGTTGACCCCCGGAACTCTCTCCAGGTATGTGTGTGTGTGTGTGTGTGTGTATACAGCAACCACCCAGGGAGGTACTACCGTCCTGCCAGGTGACTGTGAAACAGAAACCTGAAACTGTTTTACATGATGGTAGGATTGCTGGTGTCTTTTTTCTGTCTCATAAACACGCTGGATAACAGGTATATCTAGCTACTTCTACTTACACTTTAGGTCACACTACACTGGCATACACATGCATATATATACATACACACATCTAGGTTTTTCTTCTTTTTCTTAATAGCTCTTGTTCTTTTTATTTTCTCTATTGTCCATGGGGAAGTGGAAAAGAATCTTTCCTCCGTAAGCCATGCGTGTCGTATGAGGCGACTAAGATGCCGGGAGCAATGGGCTAGTAACCCCTTCTCCTGTACAAATCTACTAAAAACGAGAAGAAGAAAAACTTTATAAAACTGGGTTGTCTGAATGTGCGTGGATGTAGTGCGGATGATAAGAAAGAGATGATTGCCGATGTTATGAATGAAAAGAAGTTGGATGTCCTGGCCCTAAGCGAAACAAAGCTGAAGGGGTAGGCGAGTTTCAGTGGGGAGAAATAAATGGGATTAAGTCAGGAGTATCTGAGAGAGTTAGAGCTAAGGAAGGGGTAGCAATAATGTTGAAGGATCAGTTATGGAAGGAAAAGAGGGAATATGAATGTGTAAATTCAAGGATTATGTGGATTAAAACAAGGGTCGGATGCGAAAAGTGGGTCATAATACGCGTGTATGCACCTGGAGAAGAGAGGAGTGTAGAGGAGAGAGAGAGATTTTGGGAGATGTTAAGCGAATGTATAGGAACTTTTGAACCAAATGAGAGAGTAATTGTGGTAGGGAACCTAAATGCTAAAGTGGGAGAAACATGCAGAGAGGGTGTAGTAGGTAAGTTTGGGGTGCCAGGTGTAAATGATAATGGGAGCCCTTTGATTGAACTTTGTATAGAAAGGGGTTTAGTTATAGGTAATACATATTTTAAGAAAAAGAGGATAAATAAGTATACAAGATATGATGTAGGGCGTAATGACAGTAGTTTGTTGGACTATGTATTGGTAGATAAAAGACTGTTGAGTAGACTTCAGGATGTACATGTTTATAGAGGGGCCACAGATATATCAGATCACTTTTTAGTTATAGCTACAGTGGGAGTAAAAGGTAGATGGGATACAAGGAAAATAGAATCAGTAAGTAAAAGAGAGGTGAAGGTTTATAAACTAAAAGAGGAGGCAGTTAGGGTAAGATATAAACAACTATTGGAGGATAGATGGGCTAGTGAGAGTGTAGGCAATGGGGTCGAAAATGTATGGGGTAGATTTAAAAATGTAGTGTTAGAGTGTTCAGCAGAAGTTTGTGGTTACAGGCGAGTGGGTGCGGGAGGGAAGAGGAGCGATTGGTGGAATGATGATGTAAAAAGAGTAGTAAGGGAGAAAAGTTAGCATATGAGAGGTTTTACAAAGTAGAAGTGATGCAAGGAGGGAAGAGTATATGGAGAGAAAAGAGAGGTTAAAAGAGTGGTGAAGCAATGTAAAAGAGAGCAGATGAGAGAGTGGGTGAGATGTTATCAGCAAATTTTGTTGAAAATAAGAAAAAGTTTTGGAATGAGATTAATAAGTTGAGGAAGCCTAGAGAACAAATGGATTTGACAGTTAAAAATAGGAGAGGAGAGTTATTAAATGGAGAGTTAGAGGTATCGGGAAGATGGAGAGAATATTTTGAGGATTTGTTAAATGTTGATGAAGACAGGAAGCTGTAATTTCGTGTGTAGGGCAAGGAGGAATAACATCTTGTAGGAGTGTGGAAGAGCCAGTTGTGGGTGTAGGGAAGTTCGTGAGGCAGTGGGTAGAATGAAAGGGGTAAGGCAGCTGGGATTGATGGGATAAAGATAGAAATGTTAAAAGCAGGTGGGGATATAATTTTGGAGTGGTTGGTGCTATTATTTAATAAATGTATGGAAGAGGGTAAGGTACCTAGGATTGGCAGAGAGCGTGTATTGTTCCATTTGTATAAAGGCAAAGGGGACAAAAGAGAGTGCAAAAATTATAGGGGAATAAGTCTGTTGAGTGTACCTGGTAAAGTGTATGGTAGAGTTATTATTGAAAGAATTAAGAGTAAAACAGAAAGCAGGATAGCAGATGAACAAGGGGCTTTAGGAAAGGTAGGGGTGTGTAGACCAAGTGTTTACAGTGAAACATATAGGTGAACAGTATTTGGATAAGGGTAAAGATGTTTTTGTGGCATTTATGGATTTGGAAAAGGCGTATGATAGGGTAGATAGGGGGCAATGTGGCAGATGTTGCAGGTGTATGGAATAGGAGGAAGGTTACTGAAAGCAGTGAAGAGTTTTTATGAGGATAGTGAGGCTCAGGTTAGAGTGTGTAGGAGGGAAGGGACTATTTCCCAGTAAAAGTGGGCCTTAGACAAGGATGTGTGATGTCACCGTGGTTGTTCAATATATTTATAGATGGGGTTGTAAGAGAAGTGAATGCGAGGGTCTTGGCAAGAGGTGTTGGGCTAAAAGATAAAGAAGCAAATACAAAGTGGGAGTTGTCACAGTTGCTTTTTGCTGATGACACTGTGCTTTTGGGAGATTCTGAAGAGAAGTTGCAGAGGTTGGTGGATGAATTTGGTAGGGTGTGTAAAAGAAGAAAATTGAAAGTGAATATAGGAAAGAGTAAGGTGATGAGGATAACAAAAAGAATAGGTGACAAAAGATTGGATATCAGATTGGAGGGAGAGAGTATGGAGGAGGTGAATGTATTCAGATATTTGGGAGTGGACATGTCGGCGGATGGGTCTATGAAGGATGAGGTGAATCATAGAATTGATGAGGGGAAAAGGGTGAGTGGAGCACTTCGGAGTCTGTGGAGACAAAGAACCTTGTCCATGGAAGTAAAGAGGGGAATGTATGAGAGTATAGTTATACCAACGCTCTTATATGGGTGTGAAGCATGGGTGATGAATGTTGCAACGAGGAGAAGGCTGGAGGCAGTGGAGATGTCATGTCTGAGGTCAATGTGTGGTGTGAATATAATGCAGAGAATTCGGAGTTTGGAAATTAGGAGGAGGTGCGGGATTACCAAAACGATTGTCCAGAGAGCTGAGGAGGGGTTGTTGAGGTGGTTTGGACATGTAGAGAGAATGGAACGAGACAGAGTGACTTCGAGAGTGTATAAATCTGTAGTGGAGGGAAGGCGGGGTAGGGGTCGGCCTAGGAAAGGTTGGAGGGAGGGGTAAAGGAAGTTTTGTGTGCGAGGGGCTTGGACTTCCAGCAAGCATGTGTGAGCGTATTTGATAGGAGTGAATGGAGGCATATGGTTTTTAATACTTGACGTGCTGTTGGAGTGTGAGCAAAGTAACATTTATGAAGGGATTCAGGGAAACCGGCAGGCCGGACTTGAGTTCTGGAGATGGGAAGTACAGTGTCTGCACTCTGAAGGAGGGGTGTTAATGTTTCAGTTTTATAACTGTAGTGTAAAGCACCCTTCTGGCAAGACAGTGATGGAGTGAATGATGATGAAAGTTTTTCTTTTTCGGGCCACCCTGCCTTGGTGGGAATCGGCCAATGTGTTAATAAAAAAAAAAAAATATATATATATATATATATCGTTCTCAATGCATGTCGAAAGTTATGACGAACAGGGAATGTTAACAGGCAGAGCCTGAAGTTAGCGGCTAAATCTGGCAAATTTAGCTAGCAAGTGCAGAGTAAGTGCACCTGAAACGCACATACGCAGGAAATAAATAGCGGCGTATTCAAAGTTAGCAAACATTATGAAAACCTTCAGAAACCTTTTAACAGCCTTTAAATTTTTTTCAAAATTTTCAAATGTTTTGTTGGGGATCCTCAAAGTCCCTCAGCCTGGGGTTGATGTGTTCAGTCCCTCAGCCTGGGGTTGATGTGTTCAGTCCCTCAGCCTGGGGTTGATGTGTTCAGTCCCTCAGCCTGGGGTTGATGTGTTCAGTCCCTCAGCCTGGGGTTGATGTGTTCAGTCCCTCAGCCTGGGGTTGATGTGTTCAGTCCCTCAGCCTGGGGTTGATTGTGTTCAGTCCCTCAGCCTGGGGTTGATGTGTTCAGTCCCTCAGCCTGGGGTTGATGTGTTCAGTCCCTCAGCCTGGGGTTGATGTGTTCAGTCCCTCAGCCTGGGGTTGATGTGTTCAGTCTTGACTACTTCCACTTGTGGATTTTTTCACTGGTGGCTCCACCTACCACTGCTCCACCTACCACTGCTCCACCTACCACTGCTCCACCTACCACTGCTCCACCTACCACTGCTCCGCCTACCACTGCTCCGCCTACCACTGCTCCGCCTACCACTGCTCCACCTACCACTGCTCCGCCTACCACTGCTCCACCTACCACTGCTCCACCTACCACTGCTCCACCTACCACTGCTCCGCCTACCACTGCTCCACCTACCACTGCTCCGCCTACCACTGCTCCACCTACCACTGCTCCACCTACCACTGCTCCGCCTACCACTGCTCCACCTACCACTGCTCCACCTACCACTGCTCCACCTACCACTGCTCCACCTACCACTGCTCCACCTACCACTGCTCCACCTACCACTGCTCCACCTACCACTGCTCCACCTACCACTGCTCCACCTACCACTGCTCCGCCTACCACTGCTCCGCCTACCACTGCTCCACCTACCACTGCTCCACCTACCACTGCTCCACCTACCACTGCTCCACCTACCACTGCTCCACCTACCACTGCTCCACCTACCACTGCTCCACTTCATCTGTCACCAGTATATAAGACCCATAGCCGCGAATATGCTGTACTTTAATCAAGAGTGATGGACTGAACACATCGACTTCAGGCTGATGGACTGATTACCTCAAAATCCTTCTTGTCTTCCACCGTTCTCTACATTAGACTGAAGAAGCCACTGGTTGGTGTAAAGTTTCCAGAATTAAAGATACTCATTTATCAACTTGTCGGTTTTTTAAACTATTGATTTAAATTCCTCATACACATGTTTGCAAAATTAAAATATGTAATTTTAGTAATCATTTATAGATTTTGTTTACAAGGCTGGCAAAAATGGGCATATAGGAAAAAATTGGAAAGAAACAATAAATGACCTAAACAATTTGGATTTATTTTATTCGCAGTGACTATTTTTGGGAGGTGAAGATAGAGACTATGAAAGCTTCCGTTATGGCATACTTAGTCACTGCAATCTCTAACTGCAAATTTGTAATTTTTCTTCCCTTTCCCACAAGCCACTCCACTACCATCTATTAAAATCAAGAACATCAAATAATGGTATCTTTAATTTTTAAATGGGTAGATTGGAAAGCCAGAGGAAGGCCTCGGTCAGATAACCAAAAGTTGTACTGACGGATCATCAAATGCCGTAGACTAACGTCAGGAAACGTTTGTCCTGTTTGTTAATAAATCTTACTCAATCTAAATCCCATCATCTCCCACTGCAGCAACGATGTGTGACCACTGCATTTTCAGCACTTACACATAAAATATAAAAAGTAACTACAACTGGTTGAAGACAAATAGCCGTTGAAAAAAAAAATGCAGTTTCGATTATAGGCAAGTTATTTTCAGTCATTACACAGGGATATACAACAAGGAAATATTATAAGCACAGGTGAGGTCACTGTGTGGGGTGAATTACTAGATGAGAGCCTGTATGAGGCCACCAGTCCATTCGATGACCTGTTTATCAGATGAGTTGGGCTAAAAGTTTGACTAAATTGAAAGCTTCACAATTCTGATCAGTATTTTGTGTTCGTATAAACGTACCTTACATTCCTCTGCGTCGTATGTTGCCCCATTCTTTTATGACCAGCTGGGTGTCCTTCCAAGACATCCTGTGTATCAAGCAGTTGCTATTCATGCGAGTCTTGCAGGTACACTAGTTTTCTTTCAACGTATTTCTTGTTACCTCCGCCACACCTGTGTTATCGTGGTCCTGGCGGTTCACTTTACCTGGTCAAGTCTTTGATGGTGCTGGATATAATAGTGGCAATACCTATCATGCTCTTGCCGAGGGTGGCTCACGGTGTCGGCAACATATCTTGCAATGAGGCCTGTACAATGTCTGAGACTTCTATCTGGGCCATGCCGAGATTTTTCTATGGAAGAAACTGCCAAAAAAAGCAATTAAGGCCACACAGACTTCGGTTAATTTCACAAAATCTTGGCAAGGTACAGGTCCATATCCGACCTTAGCTTGTGGTGTAGAGAAGGAAGTCACGTCAAAGCTGATGTAGATGCAATTTATCTTCTACTGTAAATCACCGGAATGACAGAAATAGAGCCAAAACACCTGCTGCCAGGGTGTGAGGCACAGTGCCAGTGTTATGAGTCTAATGGGAACTTCAGTTTGCAACCAATAGTATATAACAATTGGATTTATTTAGATTTAATAACATTCATTTCATACTTGGACGGGTGTAATGTCGTATATGAGGTGAGATCTCAACCTTATAAGCCTTCTGCTGTTCTATTATTTTTACAGGTCCTTGATAATGTGAGAAATCACGAAAGCACTTGGAATTTCACTATTTTTTCATTTTTTTTTTTTTTTAAGATTTTGTATTAATAACCCTTGTTAAGACAATATTATATATTTTCAAAAGCAATGATTAGACACGAAGTAATACAGTGTATCTTGTGCAAGAGTGAATCCAGTCATCCGGTGCTCAGCAAAATATACATAAGTTGTATTTGATTTCTTTGCTAACTTTCCTTGCCAGCAACGACACTTAGGAAAGATGAGAGGCGGCAGTGTGATGACGAGGAAGTAACAAGAAAAAGATAGGAGACTTAATTTCCGCAAAGGCTAGAATGAGTCGACGCAGAGCGGAATGAGTCGACGCAGAGCGGAATGAGTCGACGCAGAGCGGAATGAGTCGACGCAGAGCGGAATGAGTCGACGCAGAGCGGAATGAGTCGACGCAGAGCGGAATGAGTCGACGCAGAGCGGAATGAGTCGACGCAGAGCGGAATGAGTCGACGCAGAGCGGAATGAGTCGACGCAGAGCGGAATGAGTCGACGCAGAGCGGAATGAGTCGACGCAGAGCGGAATGAGTCGACGCAGAGCGGAATGAGTCGACGCAGAGCGAGAACTAGAAACTGTAGTCAGAACAGCATACCACACAGCAGAGCATGCCACACAACACAAGATACCACGCAAGATACCACGCAAGAGAGCATACCACGCAAGAGAGCATACCCCGCAGGAGAGCATACTCCGCAGGAGAGCATACCCCGCGGAGAGCATACCCCGAGCACGCGAGAGCATACCCCGCAGGAGAGCATACCCGCGAGGAGAGCATACCCCGCGGAGAGCATACCCGCAGGGAGCATACCCCGCAGGAGAGCATACCCGCAGGAGAGCATACCCTGCAGGAGAGCATACCCCGCAGGAGAGCATACCCCGCAGGAGAGCATACCCCGCATGAGAGCATACCCGCAGGAGAGCATACCCGCAGGAGAGCATACCCCGCAGGAGAGCATACCCCGCAGGAGAGCATACCCCGCAGGAGAGCATACCCCGCAGGAGAGCATACCCCGCAGGAGAGCATACCCCGCAGGAGAGCACACCCCGCAGGAGAGCACACCCCGCAGGAGAGCACACCCCGCAGGAGAGCACACCCCGCAGGAGAGCACACCCCGCAGGAGAGCACACCCCGCAGGAGAGCACACCCCGCAGGAGAGCACACCCCGCAGGAGAGCAAACCACGCAGGAGAGCATACCACGCAGGAGAGCATACCACGCAGGAGAGCATACCACGCAGGAGAGCATACCACGCAGGAGAGCATACCACGCAGGAGAGCATACCACGCAGGAGAGCATACCACGCAGGAGAGCATACCCGCAGGAGAGCATACCACGCAGGAGAGCATACCACGCAGGAGAGCATACCACGCAGGAGAGCATACCACGCAGGAGAGCATACCACGCATGACTGATACCACGCATGACTGATACCACGCATGACTGATACCACGCATGACTGATACCACGCATGACTGATACCACGCATGACTGATACCACGCATGACTGATACCACGCATGACTGATACCACGCATGACTGATACCACGCATGACTGATACCACACATGACTGATACCACACATGACTGATACCACACATTACAGCATACAATACAAATACCATACAATGCAGCATACCACATATAGCAGGACACCACAAAACACATGCCACCCAACATACAAAACATACCATACACTACCACAGCACAGCTCAACATGCTACTCACAACACAGCATACCTCACAACACTATACCATGCAACACAACATGCAACTCATACAACACAGCATACAATATACACACAGCACATACACAAACATAAGATGCACACAAACTTGCACATAAATACCCATATAAACATTCACAAATAACATACAAACATACGCAAACACATGTACACAATGTGTGTGTGCGTGTTTATATATATATATATATATATATATATATATATATATATATATATATATATATATATATATATATATATATATAAACATACACACAAACAACATAAAAGAAGACACGACATTCAAACAGCGTGCAAACAAACATAGAAACATTCACACAAACATACAAAACACAACAAAAAAAAAAGCTCATAAATGAAGCAAAATGGAAAGAAACAAATACAAAGAATGCAATAACACAAAAAGAAGGTGAACAGAAGCAGCAGATATATAAGAGGGAGATACAATAACAGAGAAAAGACATAACAGAAGCGAGAGACATAATGGGAGAAAGTGGACATAACAGAAAAATAACGCAAAAGAGCCTGGAGCCGGCGTGAGGGAGCCTGGAGCCGGCGTGAGGGAGCCTGGAGCCGGCGTGAGGGAGCCTGGAGCCGGCGTGAGGGAGCCTGGAGCCGGCGTGAGGGAGCCTGGAGCCGGCGTGAGGGAACCTGTAGTAGGCAGGCAAACAGAGGCAGACACTCAGCTGAGCAGTAACACGGGAACAGGAGTGAGTAAAGAGTTGGTATCCCTATTCTTCCCTTTGTGCTTACACTTAGCGCTAGTATCTATGGTCTTATCTCCGTGCTACCACTCAACACAAGTATCTCTTGCTTTATCTGTGTTGCCACTCAACACTGGAATCCCTTGCCCTCTCTCTTATACTTGCACATAACGCAACTATCCCTGGTCTTCTCTCTCTACTACCACTCAACGCAGTAATTCCTGCCTGTCTGTTACCCACGCAGGTATCCCCCGGTCTTTTCTGCTACGCTTCAACGGAAGTGCTCACAGATGCTGGGTCGCCTTGATATGGTGGGTTATTGTTAGAGTTTTAAACTAATAACCCACCCACCTTCCCTTTCCTTAATCAAATTTGTCTTAGTGGTCATTTTTCTCGTTTATTTTAAGATTTTGCTCCAGGAGATTGTGGAAGAGGTCACCATATGTTACTCTCTCTCTCTTTGTGCTATCACCAATTGCGGTATTGAGGTGGACAGCACCACTTAGGGGATTGGATAGTCTAGTAGACTTTCAGGTAAATCACCTGGTGATGCATTGGGTGGCTCATCTGGTGGCTGTCTGGTGGCAGAATTAGTACCTGTGGTCACTTTTGGTTTCAGGAATATTGACCAATGTTGTGTAACTCTTGGCTCCTTGCTAAGTCCGCCTTTGTACATTACTAGCTAAATGTTGCTGGCACCTCTGGTGCTTCTGATCTCAATAGGATGTTTTGTTGAGCCTTGTTCTGTTAGTTTGTTAGGTAGGGCTGTGTCTTGGGTTGAGTCAGCACTGTTTGACACGTTAGTGTGGAGTGTGTGGACTAGTGGCTCCACCACCTCCCTTCCCTGTGCTGCACATTAAGTATATTATATTCAGCATGTAACCACAGCTCTGCATTAAATGAGTAACCAACTTTATGCATGGTTGTTTATCCCTGTACGAATGTGGGTATCGCGTCTACTCGTGGGGTAGCCTGTCACCTATTTCAGGTGATTAGATAACATCACAGAGTAGGCTGCTTCGAGAAGATGTTAACTATTCATTTTACCCGGTCCTCGGTTCAAAGCATGCTTCCCATGTGTGTTCCTTCCCTATGAGTTGAAGGTGACATTTTTGGAAATGATTAGTCACTTAGGTATATGCTTTATGTACAGGTGCATTGCATACTCTCCCTGTCAATGGCCTCTTTGCTGAGTCTGATGAGCTTTCCCTGGGTGTTTCCCTTGAAGAGCTCAGGCTGCATTACTTGTTTTAGATTCGGCTTATGTTGCGGTCTTTAAGGGTGGTAAGGAGGGTAGAAGGGGGGGGGGAGATCTTCACTCATCGTGCAAGGCTTCCTGTGCCGTTTGGGATTTGGGTGTGAGCCCCCTTCGGGATTGTGGCCTCGATGTGTCTGTGGTCAGAAGGGTTGGCTCCGCTTCCTGCCCTCCCAGGACAGTGTCTGAAGTTTGTCTCTGTAGGCAGCACATTGGGACCCCTTAGTTTCTAGACCCAGTGATGACCTTCACTAATTATTTGGAACATGATTTTGTTCATGCTTTAATGGTAAAAAAAAACTGATGGGTCAAACAGCGAGAGTACTGTTGGCTTTGCTGTGGTTGCTAGTGAGATTCCTGTGTTCATAGCAGAGCTCCATAATCCTCGCTGCTCTTGTTCTGATAGTTGGCTTAATTGGCTCTGTTCACCATGAACTCAGATTCCTAAAATGCGCCGTTTGTCCTGGATCAGCATGCCTCTTCAGGAGTGACAAACACGTATCAGTGTGTGACACAAGGATCTGAAGTTCTATTGTATCCCGGGCCATGTTGGTGTCCCAAGAAATGAACAGGCAGATGCTTAGGCAAAGACTGGTGTAACAAACCCACTCTACAGTACACCTTTGCCTTAGTGTCTTCACGGGCCATATACACAGATATATCCTTGGGAAATATAGGATCAGGTAGTTTCTACAGGCTACCTGCAAGTTATTAAGGACTCGACAGGATGTGGGTGTCTGGCTCTCCTCCAACAGAAATTAATAACTTGATACGAATCTCAGTCGATTGAAGATCGGACACACATTTGCGGTGTGAAGCTGACTGTGGAATACATTTTAATAGGTTGCCCATGGCTTTGGCCTTTTCGCTTTCGTAAAGATCCCAAGGAGCATCTTGGGATCTCGGAACTTTTAGGGAAGACTTTAAACATTAATAATTTAATGTGACTTTAACCAATGCTGTTTACTTTAACTTGGTTTGATAGTATTTATTTTTCATAAATAAGATACATGTGCAACAGTTAGGTATCCTAATTGCGGAATAAAGATACCTAAAACTACCGAACTGTCGCACATGCGTCTTACTTATTTACTTGTCGGTATTGTAATCTATTAATTATTTTTAAGTATATTTTACTAATGTTCGTAGCTGTTATTGTTAATTTTGTCTTTATTACTGAGTGTGTTGTGTATAATTTTCATTGCTAAGAACGCTGAGTGACCTACATGGTCAAAGTCAACACAGGTATCCCTGGCCTTCTCTCTCTGCTACACTCAACAAATCCATAGCCAATGGTTGTCAGGTTTAGCCTTAGAAGGCCATTTTGACGTTTTCATGCTTTTGTTGGTCTTCAAATTTTTGGGCCAATGTGGCCTTTTTTTTTGGCCTTCCTGGGAAATATATTTTGTAAAACATTATATATGAAAAATAAAGCTCTGGTAGTTTATACAAAAGATACATATTAATAAATCAATATCCTCTAGCTGATCATCGAAGACGAGTCAGCATCGTATTAGGTACTGTCATATTTCTTTATAGAGACATGTTTAATACTTATGAGACCCAACAACACCGTCCACTACGTGTTTCGCAACCCATGACAAGTAGTTAATTGTTCCTCAGTTTATGTAAAAAGATTTTTTTGGGGGCTCGGTTAACTCTAGCCTTTATATATATATAATCACTTCTTCCTCACTATAGTGAGGAAGAAGTGATAAGGACTGGGAGAAGGAATCTGCGAAGTTTACCAATAGAGGGGAGGAGGTGTCTTGTTATTGCACATTGCAGTTATACAGTTAATAAGATTACAAAAAGTAACATGACGCAAGCTGCCGTGTCCATTGGAATTACCGAAAATAAGATCACGAAAGACTTTGTGATTATGTGAAAGGATTTGAAATGAAATATTCCATGAGAGTTGCTTGGTGTAGCTGCATCTGGTCTGTTGGTCAATATATAGAAATAAAAAACGAACTTAGAAAAGGTCATTCATTAGAAAATGTAACGATGCACGAAACTAAATATTCTGCAATTCTATTAAAAAACTGTTCTTTAGACTAAAAACAATAATTCTGGTGAAGAAAAACTAGATGATTTAGTCAAGTTTTGGAATGCTGTGCTGAAGTATGAAAATATAACGAGTCTGTCGTTTTATTGAACTATCACAAGTGGGTGTGGATAGCCATGCAGTTCCATTAATGCTTTTTTGAGAGAATTTTCTCACATGCAACAAATATCAAGACTATAATAAGAAACAGTCATTAGAAACCATGGAAACCGTGCTAAGAAATAACTCATCTCTCTAGTAACGATAAGTGCTGCAACAAGTTTAGGGTGACAGTGGTGTAACATGGAATTACTGATGTTAGTTACACCATGGTGACCCAGTGGCGTAGCACCATTGTGACCCAGTGGCGTAGCACCATTGTGACCCAGTGGCGTAGCTAGGGGGAAGACCAAGGGAAGCGACCTCTCCCCCTGAGCACATTTCTCAAAAATGGTGCCTTGTCAATAATTTAACTCTAGTTCACTTGTACGATCAAATTCGAATCTCGTTTTTTCTTATCGCATGGTCTTGGAAGAACTATCTCCTGGAATGCGTTGGTCGCCGCTGGCGTCTGGAAAACCAAAATAAACCGTGACGTCACAACCTCCTTTCAGACGCTGGACGATCCCGTGGTACAAATGAAGGCAATTTTTTGGAACTTATTTAGGTGTTTGCCAAAAATGATACATTACTGGAGAAATATTTATTACCGAGTGATTGAAATTAAACACATCTCATCCATGGCATACAAAATGACCTGATACAGTCCTTATCAGCCCAGGTTCTATCAAAGATAACAACTGAAATCAAGATGACTAAGAACTTTGCAATAATTGTTGATTCTACTATTCAGAACTGATGCAGTGGAACGATTTATACAATTAAGCGAATTACCTGGAGAAAGGGCTGGAGATTTTTTTTTCAACATTCTTCAAGCAATCATCAACTTAGGTCTGTCAATAACTGTATTACAGTCAGTCTTACGATGGAGCAGACACCATGTTGGGTAAAATATCTGGTCTCCAAACAAAGATTAGACGAAGGAGACTGTTGCAGTTGCTTCATACATTTTTCACATTGCTTCGTTTTATTTTCATTTTAAGTTTAAAAATTAAAATTAAATGACACGCATGTTTTTATTATGTATTGAGATTTATGAGCTTACTGTAAACTTTTTTATTGTTTTTTGTATTTTTATATACAAAACAAGTTATGTATTTAATTTAAAACTGTATCTAACTTTTCTTTTATTCTAAAACAAAAAATGTATAATAAATTGAAAATTATTCGGTACGTGTCATGGCGCCTCATATGTACTCGCTCCCCCTAACTTTAGAATCTGGTTATGCCCCTGACACCACCTACATCAAACTCAGTATTTGTGGACTATTTAAGTAAGGAAGAATTGCAGGAATTTGATGAAATACTACTAGTAGACTTCTAAATCTGTTTTTAAACTTAACACTGGTGAGTAACAATAGTTACGTATTATTGCCTCAGCAATAATGATAATATTTATTAATACCATCTTTGGCAGTGAAATGACATTTTATTTGTCCCTTTCGATTTTTTGGGGGAGAAGACCTTATCAAAAAAAAAACGCAAACCTGGCAATCATGCCATGACCCTCTTGTTTGTGTGCCACCACTCAGCTCTATAATCAGCCGACAGCGCGTGCTGGCGGCTTCCACACCGCCGTTGCAAATCACCCAAACTGTTACCATTATTTGTGACGCAACTGCGTCAACCCTTATCGTTTGATCATGGCCTGGAGGAGGAATCAATTAAAGAGATTACGACCTCTTATAAGAAATCACCTCTATCTCCATAACTCCTCCGTGCCGCCCATCCATGGACCAGCAAGCGCTCATACACAATCGTAAACGTGCAACGTACTGCTGTTGTTGTTGGGATTGTTAAGTTCCACTAAAGCTCACGCCTTTGAAACGTATTGTTCCCCTCCCCCCTTGATTGTTGATGGCGACGCCTTTCTCCGGATATTTAGCCGTGGCTACGTCCTCGGCATCCCACCCACCACTTATCACTGGCAGCATTATTGTCAGAAGGGAAGCTCACTTACACCAGCTGCCTGAGCCAACGAACATGGCCAGATGAATGGAAATGGCACATTGTTTACCTAGAGGTGGTGTATGACTTAACACCGGCGGTGTGAAGGAAGGTGAAAGTTCAAACAAGGTTGTCATTAGCCTTTACGACCCTGATACTAAGTGTCACATTTAGTTAATGAACGGCGTTAAATGGGAAATTTATCCGAGTTATATGTAATAGAAATTGATGGCTTATTCAGACACACTCAGAGCTGAGCAAGACTTTATTTCACAACGTTTCACTCAGGGGTCGGCGTTTAAAGTCTTTTCTACACAATGTACCACAGAAAGGGGATTTTTTTTTTAACTTTCATTAAACAAGGTTTCACACAAGAAATTTTTTTTAAACTTAAAAGGTTTCACTCGAACGTGAACCTTTCTAGTCTCATACACAAGATTTCGTTCAAAATCAAACATTCTCTAGCCTACATTACACAGTGTTTCACTCAAAAAGTAATTTATTTTTCATTTTACTGGAATTAACCTAGTGGATTTTTTGTTTCGCTGGTATATTCGTACTCCGTATTCGTATATTCATATTACGCATTAGTAAATTCGCTTACTGGTATTCTAATTCGTGTTGTTTTTGCCTGCCAGTTATCACATGGTTCTAAATTATTTCTACTTCTTGTTTTGTCTCGTTTATATCACAATAACTTCCTTGAAAACTGATAAAAGAAATTGGTGTCAGTGTCTTGCACGAGGGAGACAAGAGGCGGAGAAGCGCGACACGAGAGGGAGAGCTGAGGAGTGAGCAAAGATACCAGGCCGGCCCGAGTAGCTAAAGCCTTGGTGAGCTGACGCAAGGATGAGGTGATGCTGGAGTGAGGTGATGCTGGGGGTGAGGTACTGCTAGAGATGCTGGGGTGAGGTGCTGCCAGAGATGCTGGGGTGAGGTGCTGCCAGAGATGCTGGGGTGAGGTGCTGCTCGAGATGCTGAGTTGAGGTGCTGCTCGAGATGCTGGGGAGAAGTGCTGCCAGAGATGCTGGGGTGAGGTGATGCTGGGGGTGAGGTACTGCTAGAGATGCTGGGGTGAGGTGCTGCCAGAGATGCTGAGTTGAGGTGCTGCTCGAGATGCTGGGGAGAAGTGCTGCTCGAGATGCTGGGGAGAAGTGCTGCCAGAGATGCTGGGGTGAGGTGATGCTGGGGGTGAGGTACTGCTAGAGATGCTGGGGTGAGGTGCTGCCAGAGATGCTGAGTTGAGGTGGTGCTCGAGATACTGGGGAGAAGTGCTGCAAGAGATGCTGGGGAGAAGTGCTGCCAGAGATGCTGGGGTGAGGTGATGCTGGGGGTGAGGTACTGCTAGAGATGCTGGGGTGAGGTGTTGCCAGAGATGCTGCTCGAGATGCTGGGGAGAAGTGCTGCAAGAGATGCTGGGAAGAAGTGCTGCCAGAGATGCTGGGGTGAGGTGCTGCCAGAGATGCTGGGGTGAGATGCTGCCAGAGATGCTGGGGTGAGGTGCTGCCAGAGATGCTGGGGTGAGGTGCTGCCAGAGATGGGGTGAGGTGATGCTAGAGATGCTGGGGTGAGATGATGCCAGAGGTGCTGGGGTGAGGTGCTGTCAGAGATTCTGGAGATGCTGCTGGGGTGAGGTGCTGCTAGAGATGCCGGGGTGAGGTGATGCCAGAGGTGCGCTGCCGGAGTGAGGTGATGCCAGAGATGCGCTGCCGGAGTGAGGTGATGCCAGAGGTGTGCTGCCGGTGCTGCTAGAGATGCTGCTGGGGTAAAGTGCTGCTAGAGATGCTGCTGGGGTAAGGTGCTGCTAGAGATGCTGAAGCGAAGTTGATGCCAGATGCTGCGGTGAGGTGATGCTGGGGTGAGATGATGCTGGGGTGGGATTCCAGAGTAAATGAGAATGTAAGGGAATGCTTAAGAGATAATGGAATGAATGTAATAGTGAGAGATATGGTACTAAATGTTAATGAGATACTGTTCTGTTGTTGAGGAACGATAGAAAAAGCGAGTCACTGGTGAACGATGGTGGGGGGGAGAGGTTAAACAATAGTTAATGAATCAGGCAACAGTAATTACTCCTAATTAAGACATTTAAAGCCGTGAGAAAGAGAGCTAACTTAGAGTTTTCTGCAGACTGTGAAGCTGTCTGCCACGCTGGCAACTTCAACAAAAGTCTTATCCAAACACCAGAGTTGGCAGTGGTGGATGAAAAAAAAATTATTCATTTTTTTTTCGTTCTCACCTCGCAGGGTCTGAGGCCAAAACTTAGAGCAAATATCAGAGTTGATTTTGAATTGACGGCGGAATCAAAGAGGAAGTTAATTGATGGTTTGAAAGACAAAGAAGATAATTCTCCTTCCCAGCCTTTATATATATATATATATATATATATATATATATATATATATATATATATATATATATATATATATATATATATTTTCCTTGTTTTTAGTAATTTATACAGAAGGGGTTACTACCCCATTGCTCCCGGCATTTAGTCACTGTGTACTTAGCTCTGTGAAGACGTGTCTTGTGTGCTCTCTGTGAATCTGAACAAGATGTCCTCTCTTGAGCTACTCTACCAGCAGCTGAAGGAAGAACTGAGGGTAGCTAAGCTTGAGATACAGCGACTGACTGAGGAAATCAAGAGGATTCGTAGTAATCCTCCTGTTGAGAATCCTCAAGCCAAGAAAGGAACCTGGACAGTGGCTGGAATGCATGGGACAAAGTTAAGATTCAAGAGGACGGATGGAGAGGTAGAATCAACGAAGATCCAGGAAACTGTTGTGGAAACATCTAACCGATTCTCCGTGTTACCCGATGAATGCGAGTCGACTACTAGGAACATCACGACGAACGACACCAAGGAAGGTAAGAACATTGTTCTTGTTGGGGACAGTCAGATTAGGTACATGGATAGAGCCTTCTGCTTGAAAGATAGAAGTAGGAGACAGAGGGTTTTCTTTCCTGGGGCTGGGATGGAGGATATTGTTTGCCATCTGGGCGACATCATGAGAGGTAATGGGAGCAATCCTATTATCTGTCTCAGTGCTGGAGGCAACGATGTTGGCAGACATAGGAGTGAGGACCTGACTAGCAGGTATAGGTCAGCAATAGACATAATTAGGAAGAAGGGTGGGAACCCTGTCATATGTGGTATTTTGCCAAGGAGAGGAGTTGGAAATGGATGGTTGTCCAGGGCAATTGGTGTCAATTGCTGGCTGGACAAATACTGTAAGGAAAATGCAGTAACATTCATTGACAACTGGGACCTCTTCTATGGCAGAAATTACATGTATGCCAGGGATGGGGGTTCACTTATCTAGGTCTGGGGTGGGGGCACTGGCAACTGCAGTGGAGGGAGCTGTTAGGGCTTTAAACTAGAAAAAGTTAGTGTTATTGGGGAAAAACAGTGAAGTCACAGTGTAGTAATATGAATTCTAGGAGAACTAGTAATAGGCAGAATAAGGTGGATATTGGAAAGTCAGTGGCACTAGGTGACAAGGACTGTAATAGGTATAGTGGAAAAAAAGAAATGAGCAGGAAGGGTAAAGAGAAAGGGGGATCTTTATATGTATATTACACTAATAGTCGTAGTGCTAGATATAAGATGGACGATGAGATTAGTTGCTAGTGAGGGTAATATTGATGTTTTTTGCAATAACTGAGACGTGGTTTAATATGAAAAATCGGGAAATGCCTGCTGAATGTCACATCCAGGGTTTTAAATTGTTCCAAGTAGACAAGAGGTATCGGAAAGGGGGGTGGGGTGGCACTCTGTCCGTGATCATTTAATTTTTGCATAAAACGGGCATAAAGTCTGAAATATTACATAGTCTGGATAGAATTTTCAGAGGGGTGTGAAAAATTTATTTTAGGCATGATATATCGTCCTCCAAACTTAGATAGGGAACAAGGGAGACTACTCTGGGAGAAAATTGTTAAGGCCACAAGGCGCAATAACATAGTAATTCTAGGGGACTTTAACTTTAGTCAGATTGATTGGAAGTAGTTCAGGATTGTTTTTTGAACCAGTTTATGACAGAACCTACAAGGGGAAATAACCTACTTGACTTGGTTCTGGCAAACAAGGAATCCCTTGTTAATAATTTAGGAATTACAGAGGATCTCGGCACAAGCGACCACAAGTCGCATTGAATGGAAGTATGATAGTAGGGATAATTTAGTAACAGTCCCAGACTTTCGCTTAGCATATTATAATGGGCTTAGAGAACACTTATCAACTGTGGACTGGGGTAACGAAGAGAGCTATCAATATGACAGTTTTCGTAACACTATACAGGCTACCCAAAGAACATTTATCCAGTATAAAGAAATTTGATCAAGTAGAAATGACCCAAAATGAATGAATAATAGGCTCAAATATCTTTTAGGGCAGAAGAAAGGAATTTATAGGCGCATAAATAGAGGTGAGGGTCATCTTATAAATCAGTATACTGACATTAAGAGGGACATTAAAAAGGGTATAAGAAAAGCTAAACGGGACTATGAAATTAAAGTTGCTAGAGATTCAAAAACTAACCCAAAAAGTTTTTTCCAGGTTTATAGAACAAAAGTTAAGGATAAGATAGGTCCCCTTAAAAATAACTCTGGGTATCTTACTGACAAGGTGAATGATATGTGCTATATTTTTAATAATTATTTTCTCTCGGTTTTCACACAGGAAGACACTAATAATATCCCAATAATTATTTTTTATAGTGTCCCTGAAGAAGATAAATTATGTAATATCACAGTCACTAGCGAAATGGTTATGAAACAAGTAGACCGACTGAAACAAAATATATCGCCGGGTCCTGATGAGCTTCTTGCAAGAGTTCTTAAGGAATGCAAAATGGAACTCTGTGAACCAATATCTAACATTTTTAATTTATCTCTTAAAACAGGTGTAGTGTCTGATATGTGGAAGATGGCTCATGTAATTCCTATTTTTAAAGCAGGGAACAAGTCACTACCGTCAAATTACCGCCCAATAGGCCTGACCTCAATTGTAGGCAAATTACTAGTCAATTATAGCTGATATTATTAGACGCCATCTAGATAACCATAATTTGATTAATGATATTCAGCATGGATTCACGAGGGGGCGTTCCTGCCTATCTAATTTATTAACCTTCATTAGTAAAGCTTTTGATTCTGTTGATCACGATAAAGAATTCGATATTGTTTATTTAGATTTTAGTAAGGCTTTTGATAGAGTACCGCACCAGAGACTGTTAAAGAAAGTGGCATCTCATGGCATTGGGGGAAAAGTGCTGTCATGGATCAAGTCATGGATCACCAATAGGAAGCAGAGAGTGTGCATAAATGGGGTTAAATCCGAGTGGGGATCTGTAACAAGTGGTGTTCCATAGGGATCAGTCTTAGGCCCGTTGTTGTTTATAATATATATCAATAACCTTGACGAGGGAATTACTAGTGATATGAGCAAATTCGCAGATGACACGAATACAGGTAGAATAATTGATTCTAACCTTAGATGTCAGGGAACTTCAGGAGGATTTAGACAAACTCAATTCCTGGTCAGAAAAGTGGCAGATGCAGTTCAATGTAGATACATGCAAGGTTCTGAAGCTCGGGAGTGTCCATAACCCAAGTACTTATAAGTTAAATAACGTAGAACTTAGCCATATAGATTGCGAAAAGGACTTGGGGGTGATGGTAAGCAGCAACCTTAAACCAAGACAGCAATGCCTAAGCATACGTAATAAGGCAAACAGATTACTGGTATTTATATCAAGAAGTGTAAGCAACAGAGGTCCAGAGGTTATATTACAGCTTTATACATCGTTAGTAAGGCCTCACCTAGATTACGCAGCTCAGTTCTCGTCTCCATATTACAGAATGGATATTAATTCGTTAGAAAACATTCAGCGTAGAATTACTAAATTAATACATAGCATTATAAATTTTCCATATGAAGAAAGATTGAAGACCCTAAAATTACATTCACTTGTAAGACGAAGAATGAGGAGAGACATGATCGAGGTATACAAGTGGAAAATAGGTATTAACAAAGGGGATATAAATAAGGTCTTGAGGATATCTCTCCAAGAGAGAACCCGAAATAATGGATTCAAATTAGATAAGTTTATATTTAGAAAGGATATAGGAAAGTATTGGTTTGGAAATAGGGTAGTTGATGAGTGGAACAGTCTGCCTAGTAAGGTTATTGAAGCAAGGACCTTGGGTAGTTTCAAATTTAGGTTGGATAAATTCATGAGTGAGAGGGGGTTGGATTTGAGTGGGAATTTCACATGAGTAAATAGAATTATCAAAGGTTATTTCTTAGGTACCATTGAAGATTGGGTTGAACAAATATCTTGTTAGTGAGATGGAATGTGAAGGACCTGCCTAGTATGGGCCAACAGGCCTGCTGCAGTGTTCCTCCTATCTTATGTTCTTATGTTAGTCGCCTCCTACGACACGCATAGCTTACGGAGGAAGAATTCTGTTCCACTTCCTCATGGACATAAGCAGAAATAAACAAGAACTAGGAAGAAAATAGAAAGAAACCCAGAGGGGTTATTTTATATATACTTGTACATGCATGTGTAGTGTGACCTAAGTATAAATAGAAGTAGCAAGACATACCTGCAACCTTGCATGTTTATGAGACAGAAAAAGACAATAGCAATCCTACCATCATGCAAAACAATTACATCACTGTCTTGCCAGAGGCGTGCCTACACTTCAGGTAAACTGCAACATTAACACTCCTTCTTCAGAGTGCAGGCACTGTACATCTCATCTCCAGGACTCAAGTCCTGCCTGCCGGTTTCCCTAAATCCCTTCATAAATGTTAATTGCTCACACTCCAACAGCACGTAGTTATAAAAACAATTAGTTTCCACTCGCTTCTATTGTACACGTTCACGCATGTTTGCTGGAAGTCCAAGCCCCTCGCCAAAAAAAAAAATCCTTTACCCCCTCCCTCCAACCTTTCCTAGGATGACCACTACCCCAACTTCCTCCCACTACAGATTTGTTATCCAAGTCATTCTCTTTTGTTCCATCCTCTCTAAATGCCCAAACCACCTCAACCCTTCTTCTGCCCTCTGAATAATACTTTTAGAAACCCCGCACCTTTTAATCTCCAAACTACTGATTCTCTACATTATATTCACGCCGCACATTGACCTCAGACACAATATCTCCATTGCCTCCAGCTTTGTTGCAACATTCACCATATAAGAGCGTTGGTATCACTGTACTCTCATACATTCCCCTCTCTGCTTCCATGGATAACGTTCTTTGTCTCGACAGTCTCCTCAGTGCTTCATTCACCTTTCTTCCCTAATCAGTCCTATGATTCACCTCGTCTTTCATAGACCCATCTGACGACAAATCCACTCCCAAATATCTGAATACATTCACTTCCTTCATACTCCCTCACTCCAATCTGATAACGAATTTTTCATTAATGAAATTTTTTGTTAGTCTCCTCACCTTGCTCTTTCTTACGTTCACTTACAATTTCCTTCTTTTACATACCCTTCCAGAAATCTTTTCGTAATCTATTTTAAATATAAGTACATCTATAATTTTTCTCCACCAGAATTTGTTTTATTTAATGGATTTGTAAAGGAAATATCAATGATATTTGAGAAGCCTCTTGAGCAAGGCTCGAAGACATGATATAAAATTGTTCCTTGGGAAAGAAATGGCAGGTAATGTTAAGGGAGGGGGGGGGTAAATACTGGAGAGGGAGGTAATGAGCACGAGGAGAGCAGAAGAGGAAAAAAGATTTCGAGGAAGGGTAGAAGGAGAGATTTACCAGGATGACTGGAGGAGACGAAATTTACGTGGAGATGTAGATGGATAAGATAACGAGGAATGATTGATGGATAAGTATAGAAGGAAGGAAACTCTCAAATGCAATGTAATGCTATCATTTACTGACAACGTTTTGTCCACTCTGAGCTTTTTCAAGTCACAAATATGCCTGTGGAGTGAGAGAGAGAGAGAGGATATGCGTCTTTATAGGTAGATGTGTTTGCGACTTGACAATGCCCACTGCGTGGTCGAAACGTTGTCAGTAAAAGACGGCACTATACTGCATTTGCGAGTCTCTCTCGTGTCGGTGTTTTGTATCATTCGTCTCCATAGAAGAAAGAAAAGATGAACGGATATAGAAGAAAGGAAAAACGAAGAGGTTTACTCTGAAAGATGGGAGAAGCTTACTAGAAAGTGTATTCGGAGAGGTCACGAGGTAAAATAGATGGAGAGCTTTAGAAAGAAGGAAAAAAAAGAGGTTTAATAGATGCAGATCATTTCTGAGCAAGGATAGATTGAGAAGTTTGCGAGGAAGGCTAGAGCAATAAGGATTGGGGAGGAGGATAGACGAAGAGGTTTGGCAAGAAAGCTATGTTGAGTGTTAAAAAAACGGACATATGAATAGGCTTAGGAACAAATACAAATATAGAGGCTTAGTAGGAAGGATAGAAACATGAGCTTTAGGAGTGAGGACGGTTATAGAGATCGAGACAGGATTGAAACGAGGGGGTGGAATGATGTGCAGATCCATCATAAGACAATTATTGTAGATATATAAACGCTCGTAATGGATAGTCAAGGTGTGAAACACAGGAGGAACCAACAACTAGTTTTTGAGCCCAATTAGATATTTTACTATTACCTAAACTATTTAAAACTCGTATTATTTCCACATGAATTAAACAAAACACACACATATCCCGCACACAGGAGAGAGGAAGAAACGACAACGTTTCGGTTAGACTTGGACCATTTACAAAGTCATAAGTTACTTTGTAAGTGGTCCACACAGTGGCATGCGATGGTATGAGACACCCCACGCAGTGGTATGCGATGGTATGAGACACCCATACGCAGTGGCATGCGATGGTATAAGACACCCCAAACAGTGGCATGCGGTGGTATAAGACCCCACACAGTGGCATGCGGGGGTATAAGACACCCCACACAGTGGCATGCGGGGGTATAAGACACCCCACACAGTGGCATGCGGGGGTATAAGACACCCCACACAGTGGCATGCGGGGGTATAAGACACCCCACACAGTGGCATGCGGTAGAACACCCACACAGTGTGATAAGACACCCACACAGTGGCATGGGGGTATAAGACACCCCACACAGTGGCATGCGGGGTATAAGACACCCCACACAGTGGCATGCAGGGGTATAAGACACCCCACACAGTGGCATGGGGGTATAAGACACCCCACACAGTGGCATGCGGGGGTATAAGACACCCCACACAGTGGCATGCGGGGGTATAAGACACCCCACACAGTGGCATGCGGGGGTATAAGACACCCCACACAGTGGCATGCGGGGGTATAAGACACCCCACACAGTGGCATGCGGGGGTATAAGACACCCCACACAGTGGCATGCGGGGTATAAGACACCCCACACAGTGGCATGCGGGGTATAAGACACCCACACAGTGGCATGCGGGGGTATAAGACACCCCACACAGTGGCATGCGGGGTATAAGAACCCCACACAGTGGCATGCGGGTATAAGACACCCCACACAGTGGCATGCGGGGTATAAGACACCCCACACAGTGGCATGCGGGGTATAAGACACCCACACAGTGGCATGCGGGGGTATAAGACACCCCACACAGTGGCATGCGGGGGTATAAGACACCCCACACAGTGGCATGCGGGGGTATAAGACACCCCACACAGTGGCATGCGGGGGTATAAGACACCCCACACAGTGGCATGCGGGGGTATAAGACACCCACACAGTGGCATGCGGGGTATAAGACACCCCACACAGTGGCATGCGGGGGTATAAGACACCCCACACAGTGGCATGCGGGGGTATAAGACACCCCACACAGTGGCATGCGGGGGTATAAGACACCCCACACAGTGGCATGCGGGGGTATAAGACACCCCACACAGTGGCATGCGGGGGTATAAGACACCCCACACAGTGGCATGCGGGGGTATAAGACACCCCACACAGTGGCATGCGGGGGTATAAGACACCCCACACAGTGGCATGCGGGGTATAAGACACCCCACACAGTGGCATGGGGGGTATAAGACACCCACACAGTGGCATGCGGGGGTATAAGACACCCCACACAGTGGCATGCGGGGTATAAGACACCCCACACAGTGGCATGCGGGGGTATAAGACACCCCACACAGTGGCATGCGGGGTATAAGACACCCCAACAGTGGCATGCGGGGATAAGACACCCCAACAGTGGCATGCGGGGTATAAGACACCCACACAGTGGCATGCGGGGGTATAAGACACCCCACACAGTGGCATGCGGGTATAAGACACCCCAACAGTGGCATGGGGTATAGACACCCAACAGTGGCATGCGGGGTATAAGACACCCCACACAGTGGCATGCGGGGGTATAAGACACCCCACACAGTGGCATGCGGGGTATACGACACCCCACACAGTGGCATGCGGGGTATAAGACACCCACACAGTGGCATGCGGGGGTATAAGACACCCCACACAGTGGCATGCGGGGTATAAGACACCCCACACAGTGGCATGCGGGGGTATAAGACACCCACACAGTGGCATGCGGGGTATAAGACACCCCACACAGTGGCATGCGGGGTATAAGACACCCCACACAGTGGCATGCGGGGTATAAGCCACCCCACACAGTGGCATGCGGGGGTATAAGACACCCCACACAGTGGCATGCGGGGTATAAGACACCCCACACAGTGGCATGCGGGGGTATAAGACACCCCAGACAGTGGCATGCGGGGGTATAAGACACCCCAGACAGTGGCATGCGGGGGTATAAGACACCCCAGACAGTGGCATGCGGGGGTATAAGACACCCCACACAGTGGCATGCGGGGTATAAGACACCCCAGACAGTGGCATGCGGGGTATAAGACACCCCACACAGTGGCATGCGGGGTATAAGACACCCCACACAGTGGCATGCGGGGTATAAGACACCCCACACAGTGGCATGCGGGGTATAAGACACCCCACACAGTGGCATGCGGGGGTATAAGACACCCCACACAGTGGCATGCGGGGGTATAAGACACCCCACACAGTGGCATGCGGGGGTAGGAGATACCATTGACAGTACTGGAAGCACATACCAAGACTGTGCTTCAAAACATACACACACAACTTTCGCCACTTAAATGCTAAAATACTCCAGAGAACATTGTGGTATATGAAGATGGAACAATCGCAGTAAATATTAAATATTGGATTGTATTAGTGTTCGGTCCAGCGTCTCGCCTAAAAATATTTTTTTTTTCTGTGAATAAATGGCCATCGAGTCAGAATGTTGAATTAATGACGGTATATATTTTTTGTTTTGCTTTTATTAACCGTTTGCTGCAAACTTTGCTCTCTCACACTGACCTTGCTCTCTCACTGACCTTGTTCTCTCTCACTGACCTTGCTCTCTCTCACTGACCTTGCTCTCTCTCACTGACCTTGCTCTCTCTCACTGATCTTGCTCTCTCTCACTGACCTTGTTCTCATTGACCTTGCCTTCCACTGACCTGCTCTCTCACTGACCTTGCTCTCTCTCACTGACCTTGCTCTCTCTCACTGACCTTGCTCTCTCTCACTGACCTTGCTCTCTCTCACTGACCTTGCTCTCTCTCACTGACCTTGCTCTCTCTCACTGACCTTGCTCTCTCTCACTGACCTTGCTCTCTCTCACTGATCTTGCTCTCTCTCACTGACCTTGTTCTCATTGACCTTGCTCTCACACACTGACCTTTCGCTCTTACACTGACCTTGCTCTCTCACTGACCTTGCTCTCTCACTGACCTTGCTCTCTCACTGACCTTGCCTCTCTCACTGACCTTGCTCTCTCACTGACCTTGCTCTCTCTCACTGACCTTGCCTCTCTCACTGACCTTGCTCTCTCACTGACCTTGCTCTCTCTCACTGACCTTGCTCTTCTCACTGACCTTGCTCTCTCTCACTGACCTTGCTCTCTCACTGACCTTGCTCTCTCACTGACCTTGCTCTCTCTACTGACCTTGCTCTCTCTCACTGACCTTGCTCTCTCTCACTGACCTTGCTCTCTCACTGACCTTGCTCTCTCTCACTGACCTTGCTCTCTCTCACTGACCTTCCCTCTCTCACTGACCTTGCTCTCTCTCACTGACCTTGCTCTCTCACTGACCTTGCTCTCTCTCACTGACCTTGCCTCTCTCACTGACCTTGCTCTCTCTCACTGACCTTGCTCTCTCTCACTGACCTTGCTCTCTCTCACTGACCTTGCTCTCTCTCACTGACCTTGCTCTCTCACTGACCTTGCTCTCTCTCACTGACCTTGCTCTCTCTCACTGACCTTGCTCTCTCTCACTGACCTTGCTCTCTCTCACTGACCTTGCTCTCTCTCACTGACCTTGCTCTCCTCACTGACCTGCTCTCTCTCACTGACCTTGCTCTCTCACTGACCTTGCTCTCTCTCACTGACCTTGCTCTCTCACTGACCTTGCTCTCTCACTGACCTTGCTCTCCTCACTGACCTTGCTCTCTCTCACTGACCTTGCTCTCTCTCACTGACCTTGCTCTCTCTCACTGACCTTGCCTCTCTCACTGACCTTGCTCTCTCTCACTGACCTTGCTCTCTCTCACTGACCTTGCTCTCCTCTCTCACTGACCTTGCTCTCCCCTCACTGACCTTGCTCTCTCTCACTGACCTTGCTCTCTCTCACTGACCTTGCTCTCTCTCACTGACCTTGCTCTCTCTCACTGACCTTGCTCTCTCTCACTGACCTTGCTCTCTCTCACTGACCTTGCTCTCTCTCACTGACCTTGCTCTCTCACTGACCTTGCTCTCTCACACTGACCTTGCTCTCTCTCACTGACCTTGCTCTCTCTCACTGACCTTGCTCTCTCTCACTGACCTTGCTCTCTCTCACTGACCTTGCTCTCTCACACTTACCTTTGACTCTCACATTGAATTTACATTTTGTTTGTGACGTAAAGTCTAGTTTTTACGTTCAGTGTAATTAATTGCATTATTGACGAGATGTCTCTCTGTCTCTGTCTCTCTCTCTCTCTCTCTCTCTCTCTCTCTCTCTCTCTCTCTCTCTCTCATTCACTCACACACACACACACAATCACACACACACACACAATCACACACACACACACACAATTCCACACACACACACAATCACACACACACACAATCACACACACACACACAATCACACACACACACACAATCACACACACACACACACAATCACACACACACAATCACACACACACACAATCACACAGTCACAGTAATCATACATCAGGGATCTGGCTGGCTCAGTGACAGGTAACCTCGTATAATGGGATGCGTGTTTGCGACCGTAGTCGACTAAATGGGCACTTGATGGTGATTAAGTTGAAGGACCAACGTGGATTCTCAAGAACGAGAATTTCAGATGAAGAGAAAAGGAAAGAGGGAAAAAATGGAAGAGGAGCTCCTGTATAGAATAAGCGTGGAAAAATCCATGTCAGTGATGCTCACAAGAAATGGGCAATAAAAATAAAACAAAGTAAGTCATGGAAGGACAGAATTACTGAAAGTGACCCAAAAAAAAAACAGCAGTAAGAGGTTAGTAAAGATAAAATGAAATTAAAATTGCAGTAATAGTGAGTAAAACATTGTACCAATATGATCAGACACATACATTGCTCCCTGGTGAAAAGTTACCACAAGTTTTATCCAAGAACTACTAGCTATGCTGCGCACTGTGACTGACCTGCCGTATCGCCTTGGTAATCATAACCGGTAAGCCAGCGGAAGGCTCGGTCAGATGACCGAAAGCTCCAGCTGAGGGTCATCATGGTTGAATCTTACCTAACCGCCACAGTGCTGCCATCTACAGGAAACATGGATGCAGCATCCACGGTTCTCTCTGCCCTCCAAGCATCTTGTGGACGTGAACATAAATGTAACAAAAATAAGAAAAAAGGTCACAATGCCGAAGCCGGAACAATCGACACCTAACACACAATCAGGCGAGGAAACCTTACCTAAGAACATAAAGAAGGAGCACTACAGGAGGCCTACTGACCCATGTTAGGCAGGTCCAAGTTCACACCCACTCAAAGACGAGGGAGAAAAGGGAAAAAACTAGAAGACAAGCCAGGGAAAGAGACAGTCAGAGGTCAGGTCAGATGAAAAGGTGAAGAGACAGATAGGCTAGTACAGGACAGGAGGAGAGAACAGTCAGGTCAGGAGAAGAGGATAGCAGACAGTCCAGTCCAGGTCAGGTCCGGCAGGATGAGCAGGTGTAAATAGCAACAAGAACGTGGCTATTATTCATGTGAGGAATGCAAAGGGCCAGTTCGAGAAGCCAGCGTCTGTAAAGGCTAGTAGAGGGATAGTTATGGCAGAAGACCAGTTGATATTTATGGGACAATTTATGGAATCAATAATTGCCGAGGCAATTCGTAGCGATCTTGAAAAGCATAAATTAATCAACGAATCTCAGCACGGTTTTACAAAAAGGCGTTCCAGCTTTACGAATTTATTAACTTTTTTCACTCAGGTATTTGAGGAGGTAGATCATGGTAATGAATATGATATTGTGAATATGGACTTCAGTAAGGCTTTTGATAGTCCCACATCAGAGACTATTGAGAACAATTAAGGCACACGGAATAAGAGGAGAATTTTTTTCATGGATAAAGGCATGGTTGACAAATAGGCAGCAGAGAGTTTGCATGAATGGGGAGAAATCAGAGTGGGGAATCGTCACGAGTGGTGTTCCACAGGGGTCAGTGTTGGGCCCCTTGTTGTTCACAATCTACATAAACGACATAGATGAGGGAATAAAAAGCGACATAAGCAAGTTTGCCGATGACACCAAAATAGGCCGTCCAATTCATTCTGACGAGGACATTAGAGCACATTAGAGGACATTAGAGAACACTTATCAACTGTGGACTGGGATAACGAAGAGAGCTATCAATATGACAGCTTTCTTAACACTATACAGGCTGCCCAAAGAACATTTATCCCGTATAAAGAAATTAGATGAAGTAGAAATGACCCAAAATGGATGAATAATAGGCTCAAATATCTTTTAGGGCAGAAGAAAGAAATTTATAGGCGCATAAATAGAGGTGAGGGTCATCTTATAAATCAGTATACTGACATTAAGAGGGACATTAAAAAGGGTATAAGAAAAGCTAAACGGGACTATGAAATTAAAGTTGCTAGAGATTCAAAAACTAACCCAAAAAGTTTTTTCCAGGTTTATAGAACAAAAGTTAAGGATAAGATAGGTCCCCTTAAAAATAACTCGGGGCATCTTACTGACAAGGAGAATGATATGTGCTCTATTTTTAATAATTATTTTCTCTCAGTTTTCACACAGGAAGACATTAATAATATCCCAGTAATTAATTTTTATAGTGTCCCTGAAGAAGATAAATTATGTAATATCACAGTCACTAGCGAAATGGTTATGAAACAAGTAGACCGTCTGAAACAAAATAAATCGCCCGGTCCTGATGAGCTTTTTGCAGGGGTTCTTAAGGAATGCAAAATGGAACTCTGTGAACCAATATCTAACATTTTTAATTTATCTCTTCAAACAGGTGTAGTGTCTGATATGTGGAAGATGGCTGATGTAATTCCTATTTTTAAAGCAGGGGACAAGTCACTACCGTCAAATTACCGCCCAATAAGCCTGACCTCAATTGTAGGCAAATTACTTGAGTCAATTATAGCTGATATTATTAGAAGCCATTTAGATAACCATAATTTGATTAATGATACTCATCATGGAATCACGAGGGGCCGTTCCTGCCTATCTAATTTATTAACCTTCTTTAGTAAAGCTTTTGAGGCTGTTCATCACGATAAAGAATTCGATATTGTTTATTTAGATTTTAGTAAGGCTTTTGATAGAGTACCGCACCAGAGACTGTTAAAGAAAGTGGCAGCTCATGGCATTGGGGGAAAAGTGCTGTCATGGATCGAGTCATGGCTCACCAATAGGAAGCAGAGAATGTGCATAAATGGGGTTAAATCCGAGTGGAGATCTGTAACAAGTGGTGTTCCACAGAGATCAGTCTTAGGCCCTTTGTTGTTTATAATATATATATCAATGACCTTGATGAGAGAATTACTAGTGATATGAGCAAATTCGCCTATGACACGAAGATAGGTAGGATAATTCATTCTAACGTAGATGTCAGGGAACTTCAGGAGGATTTAGACAAACTCAATTCCTGGTCAGAAAAGTGGCAGATGCAGTTCAATGTAGATAAATGCAAGGTTCTGAAGCTCGGGAGTGTCCATAACCCAAGTACAGAGTTCCATTTTAAATAACGTAGAACTTAGCCATACAGATTGCGAAAAGGACTTGGGGGTTATGGTAAGCAGCAACCTTAAACCAAGACAGCAATGCCTAAGCGTACGTAATAAGGCAAACAGATTACTGAGATTTATATCAAGAAGTGTAAGAAACAGAAGTCCAGAGGTTATATTACAGCTTTATACATCATTAGTAAGGCCTCACCTAGATTACGCAGTTCAATTCTGGTCTCCATATTACAGAATGGATATTAATTCTTTAGAAAATATTCAGCGTAGAATGACTAAATTAATACATAGCATTAGAAATCTTCCGTATGAAGAAAGATTGAAGACCCTAAAATTACATTCACTTGTAAGACGTAGAATGAGGGAAGACATGATCGAGGTATACAAGTGGGCAGGCCGGGTCACCATTTGGAGAAGACCCGGGCCGGACATACCGGCGAACCTACAACAACAAACAATATACAAGTGGAAAATGGGTATTACAAAAGGGGATATAAATAAGGTCTTAAGAATATCTCACCAAGAGAGAACCCGCAATAATGGATTCAAATTAGATAAGTTTAGATTTAGAAAGGATATAGGAAAGTATTGGTTTAGAAATAGGGTAGTTGATGAGTGGAACAGTCTGCCTAGTAGGGTTATTGAAGCAAGGACCTTGGGTAGTTTCAAATTTAGGTTGGATAAATTCATGAGTGAGAGGGGTTGGATTTGAGTTGGAATTGCACATGAGTAAATAGAATTATCAAAGCATATTTCTTAGGTACCATTGAAGATTGGGTTGAACAAATATCTTGTTAGTGGGATGGAATGTGAATGACCTGCCTAGTATGGGCTAACGGGCCTGCTGCAGTGTTCCTCCTTTCTTATGTTCCAGGAAGATTTTAATACTCATGCAGTGGTCGGAGAAGTGGCAGATGCAGTTTAATATAGACAAATGCAAAGTTCTAAACATTGCGCAGGACAATAACCATGCCACATATGTATAAACTAAATAATGTAGATCTTAATATTACTGATTGTAAAATTATTTGGGAGTTCTGGTTAGCAGTAATCTAAAACCAAGACAACAGTGCATAAGTGTTCGCAATAAAGCTAACAGAATCTTTGGCTTCATATCAAGAAGTATAAATAATAGAAGTCCTCAGGTTGTTCAACTATATATCTTTGGTTAGGCCTCATTTAGATTATGCTGCACAGTTTTGGTCACCGTATTACAGAATGGATATAAATGCTCTGGAAAACGTACAAAGGAGGATGACAAAGTTGATCTCATGTATCAGAAATCTTCCCTTTGAGGATAGACTGAGGGCCCTAAATCTGCACTCTCTAGAATTAGGGAGGATATGATTGAGGTGTATAAATGGAAAACAGGAATAAATAAAAGGGATGTAAATAGCGTGCACAAAATATCTAGCCTAGAAAGGACTCGCAGCAATGGTTTTAAGTTGGAAAAATTCAGATTCAGGAAGGATATAGGACAGCACTGGTTTGGTCATGGAGCTGTGGATGAGTGGAACAAACTCCCGAATACAGTTATAGAGGCTAAAACATTATGTTGTTTTAAAAATAGGTTAGATAAATACATAAGTGGGTGCGGGTGGATGTGAGTTGGACCTGACTAGCTTGTGCTACAGGTCAGATGCTGTACTCCTTCCTTAATGAATGTGACCTGACCTGACTAGGTTGGGGCATTGGCTTAAGCCGGTAGGAGACTTGGACTTGCCTCGCATGAGCCAGTAGGCCTTTTGTAGTGTTCCTTCTTTCTTATGTTCTTATATAATAGTTATGGTCTCTAATGTCACAAAAAAGGAGCATTGTTAGTGTGAGCAGAGTGAAAAATTTTCTTGAGCCTTTTTAAATATCAGAAAGGGACCATTTATGACGGAAATGTGTTTAATCCCTCGCGCATCACTGAGGAAATTAATAAGAAACTTATCACAGTAATTAACAAAATGAATAAATAACTAGCTGTGTGTGTGTGTGTGTGAGTGAGTGAGTGAGTGTGAGAAGAGTGTGTGGGTGAGTGGGTGTTTTACCAGGTCGAGTGCCGTACGCCCGACAGATGTGGTCAATACGTTGGGGCAAGAATCCTGCAAGTTAGTTTTGCCGACACTGGGCTGAGTTAGATGTCAGTTATGTACGGGATAAGAAGTGGGAATATGCGTGAGAGAGCGACTTGGCTGTGGTACGAGCCCAAGTGGGTGGTAAAGTACACGTAAAGTGAAGAGATAAAGTGAAGGGAGACGAAATGCGGAGAAAAATAGTTAATAAAGATGTGAAGGGTTTAGGTAATGTATAGGGGTAAATTATTGGTTTGGCAAGTGTAGAGTTTAATAAGAGGATCTGCGATTGAGGCCGAAATATACAGGCCGTTTCTAATTAGTTAATATTTTCAGTGTTAATAATGCACAACTAACATGGAAAAGATAAAAAAAAACGGTTCAATCCTTCAATTGTATGGAATCATGTGATGGACAATTCAGGTTCCCAGCTAAACAGTTTTTTTTTCGGAAACCATCTTTGAAAACATTCGTCCATTTTTGGCAGATTTGGAATGTATCAGTTTTTTGGGGCTATTACTTGTTAATGGTTGGTTGATCTTACAAAAATTCACTAAATAAAAGTTCTGTAAAATGACATTTTTACACAAGGGGACGTAGTTTTATTTTATTTTTTTTCGTAGGTCCAGGTATTGGAATATTTCAACTTACATTGCAAAAATATATTTTTTTAGAAATATTTTCAAGTTCATATAATTCACTATAATTATAACTAATTACAAACAGTGACTGTAATGCATCTATTAACATCCAGACATGTTGACAGTTAAAAAAAATACAACAAAAATTAACATACTGCATAATATTTTGGCGCTGTTTACATATTACTCAAATTCAAGCCAGATGATCGCAAATAGTTTAATTCCTTATACTTCTTCTTCCGATAGTATTAAGACTCGTAATCAATTAAAAGGGGGTTCGAATAGAGGGCCGAGAGAAATTTGAGTATCAACTCGTGTCTTAGATACAATGATTCATTTCCAGAATGGTTCATTAGTAGTAATGTGGAATTAGTAAAATGCTATTAAAAAGAGAAAGTACGGTTATTTTGTTGATTTTTTTGCTTTTTGTTATATAAAAAAAATCAGTTAATACACTTAAAATATATTTAGTTAAGATAATTAGAACAATTAATGAATGAATGCGTTGTAGAGATAAAGCTAACATTGTATATGAATGGTATACAATACATACAAGATAAAGAATTAGACACTTGTACAACATCTAAGTATCTTAAATTTGTAGACGTTTCGCCATCCAGTACTGTATTATTAATGGCACTGAATGGCGAAACGTCTACAAACTAAAGATAACCAGATGCTGCACATGTCTAATTCTTCATATCTAATACTACAAATTAGTAATTATTCACTGCAAGACAGATCTTCTGCATCTGCAACAACAGTTGTAATCCACTAGATAATAAGGTTTCTTTATATGTTTTTCCAACTACGACAATTAGCAAGATTAGCAACATCAGGACAATTTTCAAGGCAGCTGCTTAAAATGGTAGCCTAATAGTTGACAAATTGTGTGAAGCCTAAGAATGGCTTCACAAAATAGTAGCTGAACGGATTCTACATCTCAATTTTTTTACAGAAAAACATCAGGTATAATTTACTTTGTCAAACATTACTATTTCTGCGCTAAATACGACAAGTAAATTCTTTGATTGTATTAGTCATTTTTGCTACGCTGCCAATTTTAGTGAAGAGATGGAGATGTGTCCCTGAATATTTAGTTTTGAAGAATAATTGTCGTGGCTTTCACGTTTACCTTTCCCAGAAAGGCTACTCAGTGTCGCATCCAGTCCAAGGATGCAGTCACAACAACACAGAGTATATTTCCTTGCCAAGTGCTGCTGCCAGTTTTGTAATGTCGAGTATCTTGGTGTGTTTGTTCCCCACCTCATGACAATCTTGTTGATGTCATAGCACAAAGCAAGACAAATGATGAAGACATTTACATCATCTGTTATGCAGATCAGAGATAAGTAGAGCTCAGCAGCAAGATGCGAGTATATGCTTCTTGACTGGTCTTCCGAGCACTTACCTATTCATGACTTCTTTTTTTTTGGGGGGGGGGAGGGGGAAGGTTAATGCATAGCTCACCGTGTATAACATAGCCTTAGGCCCCAGGCATTCTTTTCTTTTTCTCTCTAATTGTGAGTCACAAAATGTAATTACTGGCATGTAATCGTCTCCAGTTCTTTATTTTTTGTTCACTTTTTATAAAACTGAAGATCATTCCTTCCATGGAATAAAGGCTAACACGCTCAGCAGATTTAATTGCTGATTATTGTGATCATCAAAGATCACACGAAATCTGTTGCTATTTCTTCCAGCATAAATCACCATGCGAAAACATGATGAGAATCTTCACACATTTAAAAAATGTGATTTGTGTCATTAACTTTTTGAATTTGTGTAATTCACAATATTAATTATAATTATCTGTTCTGTTTTTATCTATACGCACAGTCAAACATCCCAACATTAAAAATTTCCAATTTATTTTTCCAGTAATTGATACGGAGGAGGATATTAGCCCCATTCTCCCGGTGCTTCGACGCCTTTTTTGACACTATGGGAGAAAGCCCACTTGTTAATAAAAAGATACATAAAAGAGAGCGATTAAATGTATATTTAAACCTCTGACGATCTATTCAGCATAATACACGTTGGAAGGGACACAGTATAATACACGTTGGAAGGGACACAGTATAATACACGTTGGAAGGGACACAGTATAATACACGAGGGAAGGGACACAGTATAATACACGAGGGAAGGGACACAGTATAATACACGAGGGAAGGGACACAGTATAATACACGAGGGAAGGGACACAGTATAATACACGAGGGAAGGGACACAGCATAATACACGAGGGAAGGGACACAGCATAATACACGAGGGAAGGGACACAGTATAATACACGAGGGAAGGGACACAGTATAATACACGAGGGAAGGGACACAGTATAATACACGAGGGAAGGGACACAGTATAATACACGAGGGAAGGGACACAGCATAATACACGAGGGAAGGGACACAGTATAATACACGAGGGAAGGGACACAGTATAATACACGAGGGAAGGGACACAGTATAATACACGAGGGAAGGGACACAGCATAATACACGAGGGAAGGGACACAGCATAATACACGAGGGAAGGGACACAGTATAATACACGAGGGAAGGGACACAGTATAAAAGATAGAGGTCGCATGTAATAAAGATGTTATAGTTAAGTGGTTCAGCTTCATCTTTTTATTATTAATAATAACCATTTATAGTGTTCACTGGTGTTTTGACCTGTTACTGTCAGGTTAGGTACAAGTCTACAAGTTACCGGGTCTACCTGGAGGGCATTCCGGGGATCAACGCCCCCGCGGCCTGGTCCACGACCAGGCCGCCTGGTGGATCAGGGCCTGATCAACGAGGCTGTTACTGCTGGCTGCACGTAGTCCAACGTACGAACCACAGCCTGGCTGATCTGGCACTGACTTTAGGTATCTGTCCAGCTCCCTCTTGAAGACAACCAGGGGTTTATTGGTAATTCCCCTTATGGCTGGTGAGAGGCTGTTGAACAGTCTTGGGCCCCGGACACTTATTGTGTTTTCTCTTAGTGTACTAATGGGGTATGTTACATCGCCTGCTTTGCTTTCGTAGGGAGTGATTTCTGTTTGCAGGTTAGGGACCAGTTCATCCAGAATCTTCCAGGTGTAGATTATGATATATCTCTCTCGCCTGCACTCCAGTGAATACAAGTCAAGTCATTTTCATTCCTAAAAGGTTAATTGTAAAATATGTGTGTGTGTGTGTACATGCGTGCGTAAGAGTGGAAAAAAATAATCAAAAGAACGTTAAAAAGACGTGAAATAATATAAAAGGAAAAATTAAGAAAATATTGATCGTGATAAGTTTTATTACTAAAAGGTTAAAAAAAGAAAGTCGTATATATGAAGAAAAACATAGGCAGCGGAAAGAACTTTAGTAAAACTATAAAAAAAGGAAATGCATCCCAAAATTAGCGAAACGTCGGTAAGTGAAGAAAACTGCAGCAAGAAGTAGTTGTTTGTATGATAATGTTGAGTTGAAGGTCGTGTGGCTGCTAGGTACACACACACACACACACACACACACACACACACACACACACACACACACACACACACACACACACACACAGCCGAGGATTAGGACAGCCTACTCCAAGGCTAACTGCTGAGAAAAACTAGGTCCACTTCTACATAGAATAGATTAACTATGTATTAACTAGGAGTATAGTCAAGGATAGAGAAGCAGAAGGCTCTCTCCCCACCCTTCACTCCCTCCGGTCACTGCCGGCATAAAAATGGGCAAGTGGGGGAGAATATACCATATAGGGGAAAAACGGCATGAAATTTACAGGAGTAATGGAAGACACGCTCTTCACCTACCTCTATTTAGTACTCTTTTTCATCTGTACTACTGTTACATCAGTCAAAGTTGTGTATCAGTGGCTCAACACTTAGTTATCACCAGTTTTGTTATGAATAACACAAAAGCCGACTTAAACCACTTCTACTGCTATTAATTTTGTTACTTCATTGTCGGTTAATCGTTCCGGTGCAGTTGCTGAACAAATAGGAATTCTTTAACTTCAGATTGGCCCAGCGTAGTATCTAGTTGAATCCCGTGCTTGCGAACTGCTTGCCCAGCTGCTTCTTCAACGAGTATATTGTCTTCGCTCTTATAACTTTAGTAGGTAATTTATTCACAATCCGCTATAAGATTGTAAAATAAAATAACTGGTTGTGTTGCATCTTCTGCCTCACTTTCACTCCATTGTTTAGAGTTAATAATTTATTTACCACTTGAAATAGCTCATGTCTAAGTGTATCAAAGCCTTTCAATATCTTTTAAGTTTTGAATAAAATCTCTTAGTCTCGATTTCCTAAGAGAGAGAAAAGGTTTAGTGATTTGAATGTCTTTTCATGCGGTTCGTTTCGGTATTGTCTTAGTAGCTTTTCTTTGTACCGTCTCCAGTATATCTTCGTCTTTTATGTAATTCATAGACCAAAACTTGACCGCATCCTCAAGATGCAATGTAGCAATGAAATCTAGCAGTCTGTTAGCCTTGCTGCTCGCAGAGAGGCATTGCTTAGGTTTACTACAAGACTGTACCATCAGAGGCGACCGAACGAGCGAGATATGACCAGAACTTTGGTAAGATGGGGAAGGAAGAAGGATGGGTAAAGATGGAAATATGGGAGAAGGGTGGGTGGGTGTAGTTATGCACCTCAGCGAGGATGTTAGATTGGTTGCAGAGTAATGTGATTTACGGCTACAGTTTCTCTGAGCTTACTCTCAGTAATTTTGCACAAACCAAATTCTCGTTAATCCTGAACTCTAAATTAAAAAAAAGAAAATCTGAGAATCGACGATTTGATTCATGGATGTTGACTTTGCATTAACCTCACTGTAGGCTGCCTCCATCCTAGCCATCCTGCCTCATACATCATCAAGCCTAGCTGTGTTTACCACGTTCTCTTCAGCAAATAGGCTACTAACGTGACAGAAAATAAACTTCCCACATTGATGTCCCCAGAAGTATATAGGTATGTGGCTGCGGAAGCTGGTGGAACATGCATGTCTTTTTTACCGGAGTCAATATTCAGAGTTTGTGCATGTTAATCCTGTAATTCCATGGAGCTACTAAGTATGAACTCTTGTTCATACTACATTCACAGCAATCAGACAGCGCAAGAGAGAGAAACAGATTATATAACGAAAAAGAGCAAGCGCTGAACCCGAGGGGTTATGTACTACAGCTGTGGCTTTAGTTATAATAGTATGGCGTTAGTGAATCTGACGGTTAGTGAAGATGGAAAAATAACACCAAAACTATTGAAGTTAATTAGTTTCTGTTTAAACCATAAAGGAACTGACAGAGTCGAAAATGGGGGTGAACCGTCGGCTTTCCATTAGGAAGGCAGTCAGTTAATGTGTCAGGGCGTTGAAGATATTAAAGTGGATTTTTCATCCTCTCTGATAGAACAGTATTAACATGTAGTGAACTATTCACACGACAGTCATCTCAGAGGTGCAAGGCATCTTTACAAATGGAATACCTTCCCACGCCCGCCAGTGATAGGAAGAAGGCGGTCAGGAACCCAACTATAGTTTAATAGAAAAAAAAAAATACCTCTGCTGACTAAGATCATCATTGTTGCCAGAGTCCGACGCCTCCTTCACAGTGTATGAGGGTGACCGTCTGGTTATTACCCTGGATGTCAGTGTCTAGGAACCCAGCAAAAGCAGGATCTTCGACTGCTGGAAAATCAATACTCACACACGGAGCTTGTAACCCATATTGAAAATCTGAAACACAAAATTAGGAAATTGCTCTGGTTACAATGTGTATAATGGCAATAAATAGGGCATTTAACCACGCTGCTGTAAACATGCTCTGTCGAGGCTAGTAAATGCCCTCGGATTAAGCGTTTTAAAAAAAAAGCTGCATATCCGATGCCGTTTATGCATTTGGAACATTAAATGATCATCGTCATAACATAAGAATGAAACAATGTGTTAAAGGTAGGCACGCACGCGTGCGTTCGTACACGCACGCACACACACAAACACACATACACACACACACACACACACACACACACACACACACACACACACACACACACACAAACACACACACACACACACAACACACACACACACACACACACACACACACACACACACACACACACACAAACACACACACACAAACACACACACACACACACAAACACACACACACACACACACACACACACACACACACACACACACACACACAAACACACAAACACACACATACACACACACACACACGCACGGACATGGACATGGACATGTGCTTGAGGACATCACGTATGAAAGGCCCCTCTGAGCTACTGATTATGTGGTCTTGAGCTTCAAACACAGGCAGAATAGGATGGGAGAAGCCAATCTACTAAAGAGGGGACTACACTGGCACGAGAAATTTCCTACACGAGGTTCAGTGATTAAGAGAACTGCTGAGAAAATCGGTAAATGAAGTGATGGAAAACGTGTCAACATAAAGCAAGAAGGAAGAAGGTAGGTTCGTACCCAAGCTCAACAGGAACAATGGGAAGGCCAGAAGGAGCCCTTGGTTCACCCATAGGTGTAGAGGGGCCAAAAGTAAGTGCGCTAGAGAATGGAAAAAGTATTGAAGACAAAGGACCCAGGAAAATAAGAAGAGTCGAAGAGCCAGAAACGAATATGAACAGATAAAGACGGAGACCCAGCGGCAATACGAAAAAGACATAGTATCGGAAGCTAAATCTGACCCGAAGCTGTTGTACAGCCACAATAGGAGGAAATCAACAGTCAAGGACCAGGTAATCAGAAAGAGGAAGGAAGGAACGACAGAGAAGTATGTGATGAGATTTAAGGAAGTATCATCAGTGGAGACAGAAACGACTCCAGTACCAACAAGTGCTGGACACAATATACACAACAGACGATGTGAAGAGGCTACTAAGTGACCTAGATAGCTCAGACGGGGTGGGACCAGACATCTCTCCGTGGGTCCTGAGAGAGGGAGGGAGCGAACATAGCCGCTGTGTGTTCCACTAACAACAATCTTCAACACAGGCAACATTAAACTACAGACCAGTGTCACTGGCATGTATAGTATGCAAAGTCATGAAGATTATCTTAAGAGTGCTGGAGTACCTAAAAAGAAATTAGCACTGGAGTTTTACAAGGTGACAGATGTAAGACAAGAAAGACAGGGGTGGGTAGATAACATTTTCTTGGACTGTAAGAAGGCTTTCCACATAATTCCACACAAGAGATTAATGCAAAAGCTAGAGGAGCAGGAAGGAATAACAGGATGCAAACTGGTGCTCTGGAAGAGCTGAGTCTGGAGAGCTGGGAGCTGAGAGCTGAGCTCTGGAGAGCGGGAGCTCTGGAGGGGCGGGAGCTCTGGAGAGAGCTGGGAGCTCTGGAGAGAGCTGGGAGCTCTGGAGAGAGCTGGGAGCTCTGGAGAGAGCTGGGAGCTCTGGAGAGAGCTGGGAGCTCTGGAGAGAGCTGGGAGCTCTGGAGAGAGCTGGGAGCTCTGGAGAGCTGGGAGCTGGAGAGGAGCTCTGGAGGGGCGGGAGCCTGGAGAGAGCTGGGAGCTCTGGAGAGAGCTGGGAGCTCTGGAGAGAGCTTTCGCTAGTATGGGTCTTGGGACCCGTGGCTAGTGTGTGATTGAGTTCCTGAGGTGAACTGTTTTACTGAACTTATATTGTAAGTTATATTCATTTTTGTCAGTAAATTATATCCTTCGTCTCACAGCTTGTGTACAAACCCCAGAGGACTCGCACCCCTGCACCCAACAATTCAAGAGGCAGAGGTATCTTAAATTTTGGATCAAAAACATAATAAGATCGATTTTGATTTTGATTATTTTTTGCATTAAAACTGAGGATAGTTATAAAATGGTAAAATATATATATATATATATATATATATATATATATATATATATATATATATATATATATATATATAAACACTGATCTCTGGCCGACGGAGACTCGAACCTACGAACCTTGTGACAAGGTACGCAGTGCTTTGCAGACCGTACCACACTGGACCAATACCTTGGCGTCCAGCTCACGCTAGACGTTGATCCAAGGCAGCCAGCTTTCAGGCAGGTGGCTTACAGTTTTTCATCTCATCCCCTGCATGCATCGACACAACTAGAGATTTTTACAATGCTAGGAATTCGCGTCTAGCGTGAGCTAGAAGCCAAGGTATTGGTCCAGTGTGGTACGGTCGGCAAAGCACTGCGTACCTTGTCACAAGGTTCGTAGGTTCGACTCTCCGTCGGCCAGAGATCAGTGTTTGTGAATATTTCGCCTGCTCTTGCGAATTCCTAACACACACACACACACACACACACACACACACACACACACACACACACACACACACACACACACACACACACACACACACACACAATATATATATATATATATATATATATATATATATATATATATGTGTGTGTGTGTGTGTGTGTAAAAAAACACTGAAAAAGTAGTGAACTTCCGAGCACTTTTGTGATTTCTCACATTTCAAGGACTGTAAAAATAACAGAAAAGCAGAAGGCATATAAGGCCGAGATTACATCTCGCGGACAAGATATGATGTTGCAGGTGAGATGATCAAAGACCTGTCAAACATAGCTTACAATCTTCCCAAATTTTATGATTCTAACTTGCCAAATAATAGCATAAATTCTTCCCAAATTTTATTAATTATGAATAAATCTATTTTGTATAATCCTAAACCAATATTCATATTAAATTCAAAAATATTTTTTTATGAAGCTTGATTCAATTATATGTTTGTGTGAATGTGTGCGCGCGTGCGTGTGTACTCACCTAATTGTAGTTGCAGGGGTCGATACTCAGCTCCTGGCCCCGCCTCTTCGCTGTCCGCTACTGGGTCTCTGCTCTCCCTGCTCCATGAGCTTTATCATACCTTGTCTTAAAACTATGTATGGTTCCCACTTCCACTATATCGTTCGCTAGACTATTCCACTTCCTGACTACTGTATGGCTGAAGAAATGCTTCCTAACATCCCTTTGACTCATCTGAGTTTTCAGCTTCCAGTTGTGTCCCCTTGTTTCTGTGTTCCCTCTCTTGAACATTCTGTCACTATCTACCTTGTCAATTCCCCGCAGTATTTTGTATGTCGTTATCATGTCTCCTCTAACCATTCTGTCCTCCAATGTTGTTAATCCTATTTCCCTCAACCTTTCTTCATAGGACAGTCCCATGAGTTGTGGAATTAGCCTTGTCGCAAACCTTTGCACTTTCTCTAATTTCTTGACATGCTTGACCAGGTGTGGGTTCTAGACTGGTGCTGCATACTCTAGTATGTGTGTGTGTGTGTGTGTGTGTGTGTGTGTGTGTCGGTAGAATGAAAGAGGGTAAAGCAGATGGGATTGATGGGATCAAAACTGAAATGTTAAAAGTAGGTGGGGATATAGTTTTGTAATGATTGGTGCTTATATTGAATAAATATATGATTGGCAGAGAGCATGTATAGTTCCTTTGTACAAAGGCAAAGGGGGACAAAAGAGTGTAAAAATTATAGGGAAATAAGCCTCTTGAGTATTCCTGGTAAGGTGTAGGGTAGTTATTATTGAAAGAATTAAGATAAAGACGGAGAGTAGTATCGCAGATGAACAAGGAGGCATTAGAAAGGATAGGGGGTGTGTAGACCAAGTGTTTACAGTGAAGCATATAAAGAGGTTTTCTTTGTATTTATGGATTTGGATAAGTCATATGATAGGGTGGATAGGGAAGCAATGTGGCAGATGTTGCAAGTGTATGGAATAGGAGGTATGTTACTGAAAGCAGTTAAGAGTTTTTACGAGGATAGTGAGGCTCAGGTTCAGTATGTAGGAGGGAGGGAGATTATTTCCCAGTAAAAGTAGACCTTAGACAAGGATGTGTGATGTCACCATGGTTGTTCAATATATTTATAGATGGGGTTGTAAGAGAAGTGAATGCTCGGGTGTTGGCAAGAGGTGTGGGGTTAAAAGATAAAGAATCTAACACAAAGTGGGAGTTCTTACATTTGCTTTTTGCTGATGACACTGTGCTGTTGGGAGATTCTGAAGTTGCAGAGGTCATAGGAAAAAACAAGGTTATGAGAATAAAAGAAAATCTAGGTAATGAAAAATTAGTTATCAGAGTGGAGTGAGGGAGCATGGAGAAAGTGAATGTATTCAGATATACGGGAATGGACTTATCAGCAGATGGGTCTATGGATGTGATGCGAATAATAGGACTGATAAGGGAAAAAAAGTGAGTGGTGCACTGAGGATTCTGTGGGGACAAAGAACGTTATCCATTGAAGCAAAGATGGGAATGTATGAGCATATAGTGGTACCAATGCTCTTATATGGGTGTGAAGCAGGGGTGGTGAATGGTGCGATAAGGAGAAGGCTGGAGGCAGTGGAGATGTCGTGTCTGAGGGCAATGTGTGGTGTGAATATTATTCAGAGAATACGTAGCTTGGAGATTAGGAGGTGCGGGTTTTTTAAAAATATTATCCAGAGCTCTGGCGAAGGGTTGTTGAGGTGGTTCGGACATTTAGAAAGGATGGAACGAAGTTGAGTGACTTCCAAGGCGTATAAATCTGTAGTAGAAGGAAAGGGGTAGGGGTCGTTCTAGAAAAGGATGGAGGAAGGAGTAAAGGAGGTTTTGTGTGCGAGGGGCTTGAACTTCCAGCAAGCGTGCGTGAGCGTGTCAGATAGGAAGAGTGGAGGCAAATGGTTCTTATGATTCGATATACTGTTAGAGTACGAGCAATGTAACATTTATGAAAGGATTCAGGAAAACTGGTTAGTCGGACTTGAGTCTTGGAGGGGTGGAGATATGTTGCAATTTTTGAACTCTAGTGTTGGTGCTCCTTTAGCAAGACAGTGATAGAGTGAATGATGTCGATGAAAGTTTTTCTTCTTTTTCAGATAACTCTGCCTTTGTGGGAAACGGCCTATGTGTTAAAATAAATAAAGAAAAATATATATTTACTTAAAATGATAGCTTCTATATTACACTCATAAAATAATTAGAACTAAATATATCAAGCAAATAGTCGTATTTTTCTTATACTTGGAGACTTGAATATAATTTTGTGAAAATTCTCTTCAAAAACGTTTTGTCCGGAGATTATAATCGTTACATTGTTGAACATAAGTCAGTAAAAAGTGACAAATTTCCCTATTTTTATAATGGGTGCGGACGTAAGCCACAGTGTCACCTCCTCGTGTTGACACCTCAACATTACTGCCTTAAGCTTAACATTGAGCCAAACTTACGAAAGAGATAATTGTCGTACACTGGCGAATTTTCCTTCCCTTGAGCCTCTTGTCACTGTTGTCATGACAGCTCAGTGCTACAGCACTTGACCTGCTATGTGTCAGGGCCACAGTTCGAGTCCTCGTCCATTCTTTAGTTTATTCAGTGACTGCAGTTCATTACGCCTTATCTTGAAAAATTCTCTCTCTCTCTCTCTCTCTCTCTCTCTCTCTCTCTCTCTCTCTCTCTCTCTCCACACACACACACACACACATACACAACAGGCCTAGTGTCTAATCGACATGTGCCTAGGACAAAATGGTAACTAACTAACACACACTTGTATATGTCGTGCAGAATAGGTATAACTTGCGATTTTGACTTAAATAGCAACGCTTTTTTTTGCCGAATAAGGCAAAATAAAATTTGTTTATGCAGTAATTTCGTAAAAATAATTCTGAACCTAACGCAAAAAAAAAAAATAATTGTGTATGTTTATTATTAAATTATTGTAAACTTAACTACAATATATTTAGTTGGATTAGGGTAAATTAAATTGCGCTTGTTATAAAAAGGTTAGACAAGTTTTCTATTGTTTTTTTGGTACAAAATTATTAATTTTTACATTAACATAAATTAAAAAAATATATCTTTAAAATATAAGAGAAATTTTTAGAAATGACTTAATTTTAAATGAGTTCTTGCTAATTGATCAGTTTTACCTATTCGGCACGAGAGAGAGGGGGGAGACAGACACACACACACACACACACACACACACACACACACATATATACACACACACACACTGAGTGTGCCACTTACCATAATATTCAACACATCCCTTGAAAATGGGCAGATACCTGAGGTATGGAAGAAGGCCAATGTAGTCCCCATCTTTAAAAAAAGGGACAGAAAAGAGGCACTAAACTATAGACCGGTGTCACTTACATGTATAGTGTGCAAAGTCCTGGAGAAAATCATCAGGAAAAGAATGGTGGAGCACCTCGAGCTGAACAGGATAATAAACACCAGACAGCTCGGATTCCGGGAAGGCAAATCCTGTGTAACAAACCTCCTAGAGTTCTATGATAAAGTAACAGAGGTAAGGCAAGAGAGAGAAGGGTGGGTTGATTGCATTTTCCTGGACTGCAGGAAGGAATTCGACACAGTTCCTCACATGAGATTAGTAAAGAAGTTGGAAGAACAAGCATGTATAACAGGAAGGGCACTGGAATGGGTCAGGGAATACCTCACAGGGAGGCAACAACGGGTCATGGTGCGTGATGAGGAATCACAGTGGGCGCCTGTGACGAGCGGCGTACCGCAGGGGTCAGTCCTAGGACCAGTGTTATTCTTGGTATATGTAAACGACATGGCGGATGGGATAGACTCAGAAGTGTGTCTGTTCGCAGATGATGTGAAATTATTGAGGAGAATCACATCGGAAGAGGACCAAGCAGGACTTCAAACAGACCTGGACAAGCTTGACATCTGGTCTAGCAACTGGCTTCTCGAATTCAATCCCACCAAATGCAAAGTCATGAAGATCGGAGAAGGACAAAGAAGACCGCTGACAGAGTACAGGCTAGGTGGACAAGGGCTACAAACCTCGGCAAAGGAGAAAGACCTTGGGGTGAGTATAACGCCACGTACGTCTCCGGAGGCACACATCAACCAGATAACTGCGGCAGCATATGGGCGACTGGCAAACCTAAGATTAGCGTTCCGTTACCTAAACAAGGAATCGTTCAAGACACTGTACACCGTGTACGTCAGGCCCATACTAGAATATGCAGCACCAGTCTGGAACCCACACCTGGTCAAGCACGTAAAGAAACTAGAGAAAGTGCAAAGGTTTGCGACAAGGCTAGTTCCACAACTCAGGGGTCTGTCCTATGAAGAAAGGTTGAGGGAAATAGGACTAACAACACTGGAGGAAAGAAGGGTCAGAGGAGACATGATAACGACATACAAAATACTGCGGGGAATCGACAAGGTAGACAGGGACAGGATGTTCCAGAGAGGGAACACAGAAACAAGGGGACACAACTGGAAGCTGAAGACTCAGATGAGTCAAAGGGATGTTAGGAAGTATTTCTTCAGCCACAGAGTAGTCAGCAAGTGGAATAGTCTAGAGAAAGATATAGTGGAGGCAGGAACCATACATAGTTTTAAGACGAGGTATGATAAAGCTCATGGAGCAGGGAGAGCAGAGACCCAGTAGCGGACAGCGAAGAGGCGGGGCCAGGAGCTGAGTCTCGACCCCTGCAACCACAATTAGGTGAGTACAATTAGGTGAGTACACACACACACACACACACACACACATATATATATACAGGTACAGGTAAGAAGGGAGGCTCAGCGACAATATGAAAATGATATAGCATCAAAAGTCAAGTCTGACCCGAAGCTGTTGTATAGCCACATCAGGAGGAAAACAACAGTCAAGGACCAGGTAATCAGGCTGAGAAAGGAAGGTGGGGAGTTCACAATAAACGACCAAGAGGTATGTGAGGAGCTCAACATGAGATTTAAAGAAGTATTTACACAGGAGACAGGAAGGACTCCAGGAATTCAGAATAGGGAGGTATACCAACAAGTGCTGGATGAAATACACACAACCGAGGAGGAGGTGAAGAAGCTGCTATGTGAACTCGATACCTCAAAAGCGGTGGGACCGGACAACATTTCTCCGTGGGTCCTTAGAGAGGGAGCAGAGATGTTGTGTGTGCCACTAACACAAATCTTCAACACATCCATTGAAACTGGGCAACTAACTGAGGCGTGGAAGATGGCAAATGTAGTCCCAATTTTTAAGAAAGGAGACAGACACGAGGCATTAAACTACAGACCTGTGCCACTGACGTGTATAGTATGCAAAGTCATGGAGAAGATCATCAGGAGGAGAGTGGTGGAGCACCTAGAAAGACACAAGCTTATAAACGACAACCAGCGCGGTTTCAGGGAAGGAAAATCCTGTGTCACAAACCTACTGGAGTTTTATGACAAGGTAACAGAAGTAAGACACGGAGAGAGGGTGGATAGACTGCATTTTTTGGACTGCAAGAAGGCGTTCGACACAGTTCCTCACAAGAGGTTAATGCAAAAGCTAGAGGATCAGGCACACGTAACAGGAAAAGCACTGCAATGGATCAGAGAATATCTGACAGGGAGGCAACAACGAGTCATGGTACGTGACGAGATGTCAGAGTGGGCACCTGTGACGAGTGGAGTTCCACAAGGGTCAGTCCTCGGACCTGTACTGTTTTTGGTATATGTGAATGACATAACGGAAGGGATAGACTCAGAAGTGTCCCTGTTTGCAGATGATGTGAAGTTAATGAGAAGAATCAAATCAGTCGAGGATCAGGCAGGACTACAAAGAGACCTGGACAGGCTGCAAGCCTGGTCCAGTAACTGGCTCCTTGAATTTAACCCTGCCAAATGTAAAGTCATGAATATCGGGGAAGGGCAAAGAAGACCGCAGACAGAGTATAGTCTAGGTGGCCAAAGACTGCAAACCTCACTCAAATTAAAAGATCTTGGGGTGAGTATAATACCGAGCACATCTCCTGAGGCACACATCAATCAGATAACTGCTGCAGCATACGGGCGGCTGGCAAACCTAAGAATAGCGTTCCAATACCTCACTAAGGAATCATTCAAGACTCTGTATACCATATACGTCAGGCCCATACTGGAGTATGCAGCACCAGTTTGGAACCCACACCTGGTCAAGCACGTCAAGAAATTAGAGAAAGTGCAAAGGTTTGCAACAAGACTAGTCCCAGAGCTAAGGGGATTGTCCTACGAAGAAAGGTTAAGGGAAATCGGCCTGACGACACTAGAGGACAGGAGGGTTAGGGGAGACATGATAACGACATATAAAATACTGCGAGGAATAGATAAGGTGGACAGAGACAAGATGTTCCAGAGAGGGGACACAGAAACAAGGGGTCACAATTGGAAGTTGAAGACTCCTATGAGTCAAAGGGATGTTAGGAAGTATTTCTTCAGTCATAGAGTTGTCAGGAAGTGGAATAGCTTAGAAAGCGACATAGTGGAGGCAGGAACCATACATAGTTTTAAGACTAGGTTTGATAAAGCTCATGGAGCAGGGAGAGAGAGGACCTAGTAGCAATCAGTGAAGAGGCGGGGCCAGGAGCTATGACTCGACCCCTGCAACCACAAATAGGTGAGTACAAATAGGTGAGTACACACACACACACACACATATACACACACACACATATACACACACACACATATATACACACACACACACACACATATACACACACATATACACACACACATATATACACACACACACATATACACACACACACACACACACACACACATAACGTATAAAATGCTGAGAGAAATTGACAAGGTGGACAGGGCTCGAATGTTTCAGAGATGGGATACAGGAACAAGGGGCCACAATTGGAAGCTGAAAACCCATACGAGTCATAGGAATGTTAGGAAGTATTTCTTTAGCCTTAGAGTTGCCAGGAAGTGGAATAATCTGGAGAGTGAAGTAGTGGAAGCAAGTTCAATACATAGCTTTAAGAAGAGGTATGATAAAACTCATGGAGCAGGGAGAGAGTGAATTAGTATCGACCAGTGAATAGGCTGTCCAAGAAGCTATGACTCGACCCCTGCAACCACATATAGGTGAGTACACACACACACACACACACACACACACACTATATATATATATATTTATTATATATATATATATATATATATATATATATATATATATATATATATATATATATATATATATATGTCGTGCCGATTAGGTAAAACTTGCTATTTTGGCTTAAATAGCAACGCTCACCTTGCCATATAAGACAAGTGAAAATTTGTGTATGCAATAATTTCGCCAAAATCATTCTGAATTAATGTTAACGTATCTAAAATATATTTAGTTAGGTTAGGCTAAATTAAATTGCGCTTGTTGTAATAAGGTTAGGTAGGTTTTCAAAGTTTCTCTTGGTACAAAATTCTAAATTCTTACATTAACATAAATGAAAAAATATATCTTTAAACGTATAAGAGAAAATTTTAGAAAGGACTTAATTTTAGATGAGTTCTTGCTAATTGACCAGTTTTACCTAATCGGCACGACATATATATATATATATATATATATATATATATATATATATATATATATATATATATATATATGCAAGACAACCACTATGAAAAAATAGAGGAATTCCAAGCGCTTTCGTGACTACTTACATTATTAAGGAACTATAAAAGGAAACATGACAAGAAGGCCTATCTAATTTATTAACCTTCTTCAGTAAAGCTTTTGAGGCTGTTGATCACGATAAAGAATTCGATATTGTTTATTTAGACTTTAGTAAGGCTTTGATAGAGTACCGCACCAGAGACTGTTAAAGAAAGAGGCAGCTCATGGCATTGGGGAAAAGTGCTGTCATGGATCGAGTCATGGCTCACCAATAGGAAGCAGAGAGTGTGCATAAATGGGGTTAAATCCGAATGGGGACTTGTAACAAGTGGTGTTCCACAGGGATCAGTCTTAGGCCCATTGTTATTTATAATATATATCAATGACCTTGATGAGGGAATTACTAGTGATATGAGCAAATTCGCCGACGACACGAAGATAGGTAGGATAATTGATTCAAACATAGATGTCATAGAACTTCAGGAAGATTTAGACAAACTTAATTCGTGGTCAGAAAAGTGGCAGATGCAGTTCAATGTAGATAAATGCAAGGTTCTGAAGCTCGGGAGTGTCCATAACCCAAGCACTTATAAGTTAAATAACGTAGAACTTAGCCATACAGATTGTGAGAAGGACTTGGGGGTGATGGTAAGCAGCAACCTTAAACCAAGACAGCAATGCCTAAGCGTACGTAATAAGGCAAATAGATTACTGGGATTTATATCAAGAAGTGTTAGCAACAGAAGTCCAGAGGTTATATTACAGCTTTATACATCATTAGTAAGGCCTCACCTAGATTACGCAGCTCAGTTCTGGTCTCCATATTACAGAATGGACATAAATTCGTTAGAAAACATTCAGCGTAGAATGACTAAATTAATACATAGCATTAGAAATCTTCCTTACGAAGAAAGATTGAAGACCCTAAAATTACATTCACTTGTAAGACGTAGAATGAGGGAGACATGATCGAGGTATACAAGTGGAAAATGGGTATTAACAAAGGGATATAAATAAGGTCTTGAGGATATTTTCCAAGAGAGAACCGCAATAATGGATTCAAGTTAGATAAGTTTAGATTTAGAAAGGATATAGGAAAGTATTGGTTTGGAAATAGGGTAGTTGATGAGTGGAACAGTCTGCCTAGTAGGGTTATTGAAGCTAGGACCTTGGGTAGTTTCAAATTTAGGTTGGATAAATTCATGAGTGAGAGGGGTTGGATTTGAGTGGGACTCGCATGAGTGGGTAGAATTGTCAAAGCTTATTTCTTGGGTAGCATTGAAAATTGGGCTGAGCAAATATTCTGTTAGTGGGACGGATTGTGAAGGACCTGCCTAGTATGGGCCAACAGGCCTGCTGCAGTGTTCCTCCTTTCTTATGTTCTTATGTTCTTATGTTCTTATAAAAGGGGCAGAATACACCTCAGTCATCACACTAACAAAGACAACACCTCACAGTAGCGTAACATCTCACGACTCTGAAGAGGAACATAAGAAAGGACCTGAAACTCTTCCCAAGAATTAAGATTAGCCCAATTTATCATTAAATTCTTCCCAAATTTTATTAATTATAAATGAATCCAATTTATATAAACCAAAAGAAATATTCATATTATTTTCAAAACTGCTTTTA
>WNWK01010636.1:0-69137 GCA_009830355.1 Cherax destructor | reverse complement strand
CAGCGGTGTTTAAAATAATCTGTGAACAGCTTGAATGCCTTTCAGTGTACGTACGGGGTAAGAGTTTCGGTCATAATTGTTCCAGAAGCTGTTCGAATGCCATTGCGAAAATTTTTCCCAAAAGGGAAAAAAGTAAATGAGTTGTCGTTTCAGCCCCCAAAAATACACACAAATTTTGAACAATAGTAGGTTGGTAGAAACCCCCGGGGAGGGTACTGAAGTGAGTAAAAACAGCCTGTATTTGTTTTACATGATGGGGGGTTGCTGGTGTTTTTTTCTGTCTCATAAACATGCAAGATTTCAGGTATGTCTTTTACTTCTACTTACATTAGGTCACACTACACATTCATGTACAAGCATATGTATATACACACCCCTCGGGTTTTTCTTTATTTTCTTACTAGTTCTTTTTTTTTTCCTCTTATCTCCGGGGGAAGTGGAACAGAATTCTTCCTCCGCAAGCCATCGTGTCGTAGGGCGACTAAAATGCCGGGTGAAGGGGGGCTGAACCCCCTTCTCCTGTATATATTACTAAATGAAAAGGAGAAACTTTCGTTTTTTTTTGGGGCCCCCCCTCTTCGGTGGAGTGGCCCCGCGTGTTAAAAAAAAGAAAAAATTGTTCGGGTTGGGAGTGTTGAAACGGGGGTACCACTGTCTTCCTCAAAGTTGTGGGTTTTAAATTAAAGATCTGGGATCCAAATTTACAATGTTGTATACTATATTAATCTATATGACACTTATTGTTAGTTTTCAGTACTAATTTTCCTTCATATTTATACCATAGTGGTTTTTATTTTTTTTTAGTCAATGTTTCAAGTGGTATTATTGAAAAAGTTAAAAATTAATAGAGCTATGCTTTTTTAGTGTGTGTCCTTTGTGTTACACCTGTGTTAGTGAGGAAACAGCTGATGTACTATTTCATGTGCCACACATTTTACATACTAATTTTAAATTTTTTTCAGAGGACTGAAATTCAAGAACCACAGGACTGGGGTGTATTTTGGAAGTTCTTAAAGAGGTTTTAAAAAACCCCAAAAAAGGTCATGATGTAGGCGACCATCCTCCCATTACTCCAATGCGTTGTGCAGATAGAAATCAGTTGGATCACGATTCATGGCGCTTGTATGAGTATATTACCAAGCATTTTATTGGTACGGTAAGTACAGAGGTTTTTTCTTAATGAGAGAGGTTTCACAGCTAATCCACAGATTGGAGATAAATCTTTAGAAAGTACGTAAGTCTTGACTTAGAGAGAAAAGGTTGAAAAGTCAGATCAGAGAAGACATTAGGAAACAGCCGAGATCAGTTCAAGTGAGGAGAAAGCCAAGTTAAGTCACTAATGTTTCTGAAATTTAAAGTGTTTGATAAGTGATTGGCCAGTGTAATTGGTGTTAATTGTTTTCTGGATTAGCACTAAGGATATTATTGTTGTACTATGCATTGACAGTTGGGACCACTTCTATGGAAAGAATGAGATATATGCCAGGGATGTGGGTGCCTCAATCTACATACAGAACTAGCATTGCATAGTTCTGTAGAGGGGGCTGTTGGGGTTTTATACTGGGTGCAATTTATACATTGGTGATTTTGCCCAATTTAGTCCAATTTTAAGCCAATTTGATTGCTCAATTAGACCAAATTCCTAACTATTTTGTTAGAATGCCTTCTGTTCTACCAGTTGAAATGCAAAAAACTGCTCATTCAACTACCAGAACTACCATATAAAATGCACTGAAGTCTGTAATTTGGCCAATTTTTCAAAATTCAATAAATTCTAATTTAAGAGGTTTGCATTTCTTACCATACACTGGGGAGCAGGATTTTTTATATGCTAAGTACACTCACTGCCCAGACCCATTCTCATGTAGCTGCCTTCTCACTTGCACCCATATGCATGTTGGTATGACTATAATCTTCTCTCAACAAACTGGCTGTGTCCCACCAAGACAGGGTGGCCCAAAAGAAAAAACGAAAGCTTCTCCTTTTAAATTTAGTAATATATACAGGAGAAGGGGTTACTAGCCCCTTGTTTCCAGCATTTTAGTCGCCATTTATGACACGCATGGCTTATGGAGGAAGAATTCTGTTCCATTTCCCCATGGAGATAAGAGAAAATGAACAAGAACTAGTAAGACAATAGAAGAAAACCCGAAGGTGTGTGTATGTATATGCTTGTACATGCATGTGTAGTGTGAACTAAGTGTAAGCAGAAGTACGTAGCAAGACATACCTGAAATCTTGCATTTTTATGAGACATTCAAGAAGAGATTGTAGAAAAATACAAAAGTGACGTACGTTTAGCCGAGCTTGCCAGGATGTATGGGAAGTCGAAATCAACAATCTGTTCCATCCTGGCAAAGGAAGTAGAAATCAAGGAAGCTAAAGTTGTGAAAGGGGTAAATATGCTAACGAAACAGAGATCACAAACAATCGAAGATGTGGAGAAGTTGTTGTTGGTGTGGATCAACGAAAAACAGTGGCCAGAATGTGTCCTCGACAAGGATTTTGAAAAGGTTGAGGCTGACCCTGACAACCCTACGCCTGTTGTGGAATCTACAGTGGACCCTTGCTATTCGAACACTCCAAAACTCACCCTTTTATGTAAGTTTATTATTGTAAGTGATTTTATAAGTGTATTTTTGGGGGTCTGAAATGGACTAATCTAATTTACATCATTCCTTATGGGAATAAATTTGTTTGGTAACAGCACTTGAACAGCATTCTGGAATTAAGAATGTTCGAATAGCGAGGGTCCACTGTATTGTGTCTTTGGGGGATGTCCATGGGGTTGGAGGTGAGTGGCCAGGATGTGGAAGAGTTGGTGGAGGACCACAGGGAAGAGCTAACCACTGAAGAGCTGCAAGACCTTCATCTGGAACAGCAACAGACCACAGCTGAGGAAACTGCTTCAGAGGAGGAGGAAGAGAGAGGGGAGAAGGTGCCTTCTTCAGTGATTAAGGACATGTGTGCAAAGTGGAATGAGGTGCAAACTTTTGTGGAAAAATATCACCCTGACCAAGCTGATACAAGCCGTATCTGCAACATGTTCAGTGACAATACCTTGTCCCATTTTAGGCAAATCTTAGAGACGCCAGAAACAGAGCTCTCTGGACAGATTTTTAGTGCGACAGGGGTCCAGTACCAGTAAAAGACAAAGAAGGGAAGTAACCCCGGATAGGGTTTTGATACCTGAAGTCCTTATGGAGGGGGGATTTCCCTTCCAAACAATAAGCTCTCCTCTCTCTCTCTCTCTCTCTCTCTCTCTCTCTCTCTCTCTCTCTCTCTCTCTCCCCTCCTCGCTGTCTTCCATAAGCCAACAAGTCTTCAATAAAGGTATGTAATAGTGATTTAAATGTTCATTTATCCATTTCATTAGTGCTTTATATTTATTTCTCATTGTTTTCTGTATGTAAAACTATAGTTATTCTTTAAAAAATGTATTTTTTGTTAATATTTTTGGGTGTCTGGAACAGATTAATTTTACAGTGGTACCTCGAGTTACGAACTTAATTCGTTCCAGAAGGTTGTTCGAGTGCTGATACCGAACGAATTTGTTCCCATAAGGAATAATGAAAATTAGATTAATCGATTAATCCGTTTCAGACCCCAAAAATACACTTGCAAAAGCACTTACAAAAATACACCTACGTAATTGTTCAAGTTGGGAGCTGCTTGTAACTCAATGTACCACTGTATTTGCATTATTTCTTATGGGAAATATTACTTCGGTTTTCATACATTTCGGATTTAGACCGATCTTCTGGAACGGATTAAGTACGAAATCCGGGGTTCCACTGTATACACAAGCAAGCTCACTTGTTTCCAGCAAGCGTGCGTGGCCGTGGTAGAAGCGAGTGGAAGCAAATGGCTTTCATGACTTTGTGCTGTTGGACTATGAGCAAAGTAACATTTATGAAGGGATTCTGGGGAACCAGGTAGCTGGCTTGAGTCCTGGAGGTGAGAAGTGCAGTGCCTGTGCTCTGAAGGAGGTGTGGAGATATGTTGCAGTTTTTGAACTGTAGTGTCATGTCTCTGGCAAGACATTGATTGAGTGAGTGATGATGAAAGTGTTTCTTCTTTTTCAGGTCACCCTGCCTTGGTGGGAACTGGCCAATGTGTTAATAAAAAAATTGTCCTGAATCTATTAAATATAAATTATTCTCTATTTCAGCTTATGACTGACTGCATCTACATGAGCACAACAATCAGTGTTGCTATTGGATCAGAAAACTTCACTATCTCTGGGAAGCAGTTATTAGATCCTGGTTTTACAAAGGTACATTTAAAAAAAAGTTTGTGATTAGTTTTAGTTTGGTTTTTAATTACTATTTTTCTTTAAAATAATTTGAATTTATTGTTTTTCTTTATTAGAGAAACTCAGTGACTAAGAAAAAAGGCATATTCATTATAGAAAAACAGTTTGGTGAACTCGTTTAGTTCTTTTGTTGCAAACTGGGAGAATGTAAACTGCTCAGAATAACACCAGATGCATGACATATTACTGGGTCACTACCAGAAAATCAATGAATAATATTTTTCAACTTATTTAACCCTCTGCCCAAGTGCATTCAGGTCAATTATGCAATTATGTTGTTGCATTCCAGGTTTTGAGGTAACCAGGTGTATATTAGAATTGGGCAAATTTAATTCTTCCCTCGATTGTAGATAAAGGTTTGACAACCTACAGTCCCTTCCAAGAGGTTCAGTGGTACAATTTAGTATATACAGTGGACCCCTGAGTTTCGTAAAAACTTCACTCCTGAAGTCTGCTCAAGTGCCATTACCGAACGAATTTACTCCCTTAAGGAAAAATTTCACGTAGGTTAGTCTATTTCAGACCCCCAAAAATACACTTCCACAAGAACTTACAAAATTATACTTACATAATTGCACGATTTCCGGGGTATTCGTTAACCGAGGGTCCACTGTACATGGTGTTATTCCAGATGGCAGTTTTCTTCCTCAAAAAGGCTCTCATACTCATAAAAAAATTAGCAACATTAATAATAATAAAAATTTTAATTATTCACACTTCAGCTCCAGTTTTTTCTCCCTAGATCATGGATTGGTTAGCCTTACAAGAGGAAGAGAAATTACCTGACCTTAAATCTGGAGATGATTTGGCTATCATTGAGGTTTGTTCTGTTTATTGTTCAGCTCATCCTTCTTTACCATTCTTACACTGAGGAAATACTTACTAATTTGACTCACAAAATCGTAATAACACGATTGCAAACAGACCACAGTACAGTTTCTAACCCCCACCCATACCATGGTTTACTTACTAATAGCTCTATAATTCATTTGAGTGTATAACAGTCAGTGTTAAAGAGTATTTCATATAAAACTATTTTTGTTTTAACAAAGAGTAGTTTGTTGCATTAATGAATTTGGAGGAGGCATGCATGAGGTGGACAGGATATCAGTGTGGCTGGTGTTGCAAGTGTTAAGTTGTAAGGAGTTTTTATGAGACAATGAGGCTTGGGTTAGGATATATACATCAGAGAAGTAGAATATATAGGCAAAGAAGGGAACCTAAGACAACACTGATGTTGCAGTTTGTTTGAGAGAGGTGCTATATATAAGTGGAGGATGTCTTATTTGTTTTTTGATGGCATGGTATTGTGGGGAAGATTCAGAATTATAGATACAAAAGATGGAGAACTTGAAAAGGTGTGTAAAAACTCTAGTTAAAAGTGGGCATAGAAGAAGGCAAGGTGATGAGAGTATGATTATTAATCTTGGAGAAGAAAGATTGGAGGTCAGATTTGAAGGAACGATTATAGAGAAAGTGTTTTATATACATTCTTGGAATTGGATATGTCAACACAGATCTATGAATATGTGGAAAGAAAAGTTTATCAAGGAATTTAAAAACAGGAATATACCAGACTACAATACTTTGGTACTGACTTTTATACAGATACTGTAGAATTAAGAAATTACATAGTTAGTGGTGATAAAGGCATAATGCCGAGAAGAGTTTTTTATGGTAGATAATAATTTAATTGGGAGCTTGGGTGTTTAATTTTCATTTCATATAGTTTGGTTTGTTGTGAATTCGTTTTAATTTTTAAAATTTTATTACTAATATCCTACTGAAGATATGAAATATATTTTGCTGATTGTTTGTCCATTAAAAGACACATGCACAAAGCAAGTTCTTATTATCACAATAAAAGTATACTACATGTCTTTTACTCCTGGTTGGCATCTCACCCTTGTATCCAACTATATTTAATTATCAGAATTAAGTGTTTTTACTTCTTTTCAGTCAAAACTCAGTGAGCGACAAACATCGCCCCCAGATTACCTGACTGAGTCAGAATTGATTAGTCTCATGGAAAAACATGGCATTGGCACAGATGCTTCAATTCCTGTCCATATCAACAATATCTCCCAAAGAAATTATGTGCAAGTGGCAACTGGACGTAAATTGGTGCCTACTAATCTGGGTATTGTCTTGGTTCATGGCTATCAAAAGGCAAGTAATATACAGTATTCTTCTGCTCATTCATTGAGTCATTTATTATGACCTGTCCCGGGGTTTACAGTATTCTTTATTTTAATCAGTTTAAAATCAGACAATCTGCTTATTAGATGTTTATTGATTCTGTCTTGAGGTATAAGTTAGATGCATTTTTCATCAAAATATAAAGTACTTGTTTTATGCATCTATCCTGTACAAGTTCTTATGCCACAGAAGGGATGAAATAATTCATTTTTGGGTGACCCAAAAAAGAAACACTTTCTCCATCATTCCCACTATCACTACTACTACTACCTCTACCACTACCTCTCTTCCTCCTTTCCTACTACATGTACTGTGGAACCTTGGTTTTTGTATGCCCCAGTTTTCGTAGGATTCGATTTTCGATTATTTTTTCCGTCAAAATTTTGTCCCAGTTTTCAAAAATCACCTCGGTTTTCGTAGAATTGAAAATGGTCCGTGCTGCCAAACTTGTCTGCCTGCCCGTCCGCATCACTCGTCCACTCAAGCGCCGAGTGACTCGGTCTGCCTTTGTTTATCATTGAGTGAGCATCACCCCGCACGTTCATCCGAAACATTTTGTAATAATCCATTATTTTTTGTGCTTGTTTATTGAGAGAGACTGCTAAATAAGTCACCATGGGGCCAAAGAAAGTTCCAAGTGCCAGCCCTTTGATAAAGAAGGCGAGAAACACCTTTAATTGGAACAGCAACAGACCGCAGCTGAGGAAATTGCTTCAGAGGAGGAGGAAGAGAGAGGGGAGAATGTGCCTTCTTCAGTGATTAAGGACATGTGTGCAAAGTGGAGTGAGTTTCAAAGTTTTATGAAGAAATATCACCCTAACAAAGCTGTTGCAAGCTGTGTCTGCAACATGTTCAATGACAATGCCTTGTCCCATTTTAGGCAAATCTTAGAGATGCCAGAAACAGACCTCTTTGGATAGATTTTTTGTGCGACAGGGGTACAGTGATCTCAAGCTGGTCCTAGTGCCAGTAAAAGACAAAGAAGGGAAGTAACCCTGGATAGGGCCTTGATACCTGAAGTCCTTATGGAAGGGGATTCCCCTTCCAAACAATGTCTCCTCCTCCCTCTCCCGTCCTCGCCGTCTTCCATACGCCAACAAGAGTATTCAATAAAGGTAAAAGTGATGTTAAATGTTCACTTATCCATTTCATTGGTCATTTATATTTATTTCTCATTGTTTTCTGTATGTAAAATTATAGTTATTTTCTATAAAATGTATTTTTTGTTAATATTTTTGGGTGTCTGGAACGGATTAATTGGATTTACATTATTTCTTATGGGAAATATTGCTTCAGTTTTCGTACAATTCAGTTTTCGTCAGACTTTCTGGAACGAATTAATCACGAAAACCGAGGTTCCACTGTATCTCTCTTGTCCCGTCCCTGTCTGCTGGCCTATAGTATGTACTCCCTCCTCTCCTTTTTCTTAGTGTGACTTTGTAAATGGTCCAAGTTGGACCGAAACATCGTGGTAAGTTCCTCTCTTCTATGTGTATTGTTCCAGTCACGGTATTGTGCCTTTTTTTTTTTTTTTTTTTTTTTGTTATTCAGTACATAAAGTTACCTAAGAGTTTTTTTTTTTGTTCAGTACATAAAGTTACCTAAGAGTTTTTTTTTTTTTTTTTTTTTTTTTTTAATCAGTCTTGTAAGAGGTATGCAGATATGACAGTTTAGATGACACTCTAAAGAGCAGATATCCTAAACCCCTCCTTTAGAGTTCAGGCACTGTACTTCTCACCTCCAGGACTCAAGTCTGGCTAACTGGTTTCTCTGATTTCCTTCACAAAATATCACCTTGCTCACATTCCAACTGCTCATCAAGTCCCAAAAATCATTAGTCTCCACTCACTCCTATCTAACATGCCTGCTGTATATATGTCCATATTTTTCTCTTCAAATAATCAGGACATTCGAGTATGTTTAACTCTACCACCAGTTGTTACTCAGTTGTAATTTGAAGGCAACTGAAAAATGTTTTATTTTTTAATATTTGTAAATGCAGAAGACTAAACTATTTCAGCATTTTCTTTCCTCATGAGTGATATTTGATAAAAAGAATTAATCAGATATTTGGGAGTTTATGTGTCAGCGGATGGGTTTATGAAGGATGAGGTTAACCATAGAATTGATGAAGGAAAAAAGGTGAGTGGTACATTGAGGTATCTGTGGAGACAAAAAACGTTATCCATGGAGACAAAGAAGGGAATGTACGAAAGTATAGTGGTACCAACACTTATATGGGTGTGAAGCATGGGTTGCAAATGCTGCAGCGAGGAGGAGGCTGGAGGCAGTGGAGATGTCCTGTCTAAGGGCAATGTGTGGTGTAAATATTATGCAGAAAATTCGGAATGTGGAAATTAGAAGAAGGTGTGGAGTTACTAAAAGTACTTGTCAGAGGGCTGAAGAGGGGTTGTTGAGGTGGTTTGGTCATTTAGAGAGAATGGATCAAAGTAGAATGACTTGGAGAGCGTATAAATCTGTAAGGGAAGGAAGGCGGGTAGGGTCGTCCTAGAAAAGGTTGGAGGGAAGGGGTAAAGGAGGTTTGTGGGCGAGGGCTTGGACTTCCAGCAAGCATGTGTGAGCGTGTTAGATAGGAGTGAATGGAGACGAATGGTTTTGGGACATGACGATCTGTTGGAGGTGAGCAGGGTAACATTTTGTGAAGGATTCAGGAAACCAGTACTGATTTAGTTGGACTTGAGTCCTGAATGGAGTCAATGCCCGCACTTTAAAGGAGGGGTCTGAGATAGTGACAGCTGGGAGGACTTTTCAGCTGTCGTATCTGAGCTCCTCTGCAAAGACAGTGATTGTGTGTGGTGTGGTGGGGTGTTGAATGATGATGGAAGTGTTTTCTTTTTGGGGATTTTCTTTCTTTTTGGGTCACCCTGCCTCGGTGGGAGACGGCTGACTTGTTGAAAAAAAAAAATTAATCCATGAATGTATATTAAATATTTTTTTTTTTTTTCAACAAGTCGGCCGTCTCCCTCTGAGGCAGGGTGACCCAAAAAGAAAAAAAAATTCCCAAAAAGAAAATACTCTCATCATCATTCAACACTTTCACCTCACTCATACATAATCACTGTCTTTGCAGAGGTGCTCAGATACGACAGCTGAGAATAAGTCCCTTCCAACTGTCACTATCCCAGACCCTTCCTTTAAAGTGCAGGCATTGTACTTCCCATTTCCAGGACTCAAGTCCAACTAAATCAATTAACTGGTTTCCCTGAATCCCTTCACAAAATGTTACCCTGCTCACACTCCAACAGCTCGTCAGGTCCCAAAAAACATTCGTCTCCATTCACTCCTATCAAACACGCTCACACATGCTTGCTGGAAGTCCAAGCCCCTCGCCCACAAAACTTCCTTTACCCCCTCCCTCCAACCTTTTCGAGGACGACCCCTACCCCTCCTTTCTTTCCCTACAGATTTATACGCTCTCCAAGTCATTCTACTTTGATCCATTCTCTAAATGACCAAACCACCTCAACAACCCCTGATCAGCCCTCTGACAAATACTTTTAGTAACTCCACACCTCCTCCTAATTTACACACTCCGAATTTTCTGCATAATATTTACACCACACATTGCCCTTAGACAGGACATCACTGTCTCCAGCCGCCTCCTCGCTGCAGCATTTGCAACCCATGCTTCACACCCATATAAGAGTATTGGTACCATTATACTTTCGTACATTCCCTTCTTTGCCTCCATGGATAACGTTTTTTGTCTCCACAGATACCTTAACGCACCACTCACCTTTTTTCCTTTATCAATTCTATGGTTAACCTCATCCTTCATAAACCCATCCGCTGACAAGTCAACTCCCAAATATCTGAAAATATTTACTGCTTCCATAATCCTCTCCAATGTGAAATCCAATTTTTCTTTATTTAAATCGTTTGATACCCTCATCACCTTACTCTTATCTATGTTCACTTTCAACTTTCTTCCTTTACACACCCTCCCAAACTCGTCCACTAACCTTTGCAACTTTTCTTTAGAATCTCCCATAAGCACAGTATCATCAGCAAAAAGTAACTGTGTCAATTCCCATTTTGCATTTAATTCCCCATACTTTAATCCCACCCCTTTCCCCAACACCCTAGCATTTACTTCTTTTACAACCCCATCTATAAATATATTAAACAACCATGGTGACATTACACATCCCTGTCTAAGACCTACTTTTACCGGGAAGTAATCTCCCTCTCTCCTACACACCCTAACCTGAGCCTCACTATCCTCATAAAATCTCTTTACAGCATTCAGTAACTTACTACCTATTCCATACACTTGCAACATTTGCCACATTGCTCCCCTATCCACTCTATCATATGCCTTTTCTAAATCCATAAATGCAATGAAAACTTCCCTACCTTTATCTAAATACTGTTCACATATATGCTTCAATGTAAACACTATCTACACATCCCCTACCCACTCTAAAGCCTCCTTGCTCATCTGCAATCCTACTCTCTGTCTTACCTCTAAGATCCCCAACCATAAGTACTCTCTCACTTGGTTCAAAACTCCCCATGCACTCACTCAACATTTCCCAAAATCTCTCTCTCCTCTACACTTCTCTTCTCTAGGTGCATAAACACTTTCTATAACCCACTTTTCACATCCAACCTTTATTTTACTCCACATAATCCTTGAATTTATACATTTATATTCCCTCTTTTCCTGCCATAACTTATCCTTCAATGTTATTGCTATTCCTTCTTTAGCTCTAACTCTATTTGAAACCCCTGACCTAATTCCATTTATTTCTCCCCACTGAAACTCTCCTACCCCCTTCACCTTTGTCTCACTTAAAGCCATGACATCCAGCTTCTTTTCATTCATAACATCTACAATCATCTCTTTCTTATCATCCGCACAACATCCACACACATTCAAACATCCCACTTTGACGGTTTTCTTTTTCTTTTTAGTAAATCTATACATTGTTCCCGGCATTTTAGTTGACTTTTACAATACGCATGGTTTACGGAGGAAAGATTCTTATTCCACTTCCCCATGGATATGAAAGGAAAAGCAATAAGAACAAGAACTTTTTTTTCAACAAGTCGGCCATCTCCCATCGAGGCAGGGTGACCCAAAAAGAAAGAAAATCCCCAAAAAGAAAACACTTTCATCATCATTCAACACTTTCACCACACTCATACATAATCACTGTCTTTGCAGAGGAGCTCAGATACGACAGCTAAGAATTGTCCCTCCCAGCTGTCACTATCCCAGACCCCTCCTTAAACGTCTACATGTATGTGTAGCGTGACCTAAGTGTAAGTAGAAGTAGCAAGACGTACCTGAAATCTTGCATGTTTATGAGACAGAAAAAAGACACCAGCAATTTGACCATCATGTAAAACAAATGCATACAGGCTTTCGTTTTACACTCACTTGGCAGGACGGTAGTACCTCCCTGGGTGGTTGCTGTCTACCAACCTATTAATATTATTATTAATATGGCATCTTCAAGACTAATAAGACACTCTTAATGATTTTAATATGTACCTGCACACCAGCACAGTGTGTAAGTTTATTTAGGTACACTTTCTTCTTTCTGTCAACACGTTGGCCGTTTCCCACCGAAGCAGGGTGGCCCAAAAGAAAAAACGAAAGTTTCTCCTTTTCCTTTCCTTTCAACACGTCAGCCGTTTCCCACCGAGGCAGGGTGGCCCAAAAGGAAAAACGAAAGTTTCTCCTTTTACATTTAGTAATTTATTCAGGAGAAGGGGTTACTAGCCCCTTGCTCCAGGCATTTTAGTCGCCTCTTACGACATGCATGGCTTACGGAGGAAGAATTCTGTTCCACTTCCCCATGGAGATAAGAGGAAATAAGAACAAGAACTAGTAAGAAAATAGAAGAAAACCCAGAGGGGTGTGTGTATATACATATGCTTGTACATGAATGTGTAGTGTGACCTAAGTGTAAGTAGAAGTAACAAGACATACCTGAAATCTTGCATGTTTATGAGACAGAAAAAGACACCAGCAATCCTACCATCATGTAAAACAAATACAGGCTTTCGTTTTACACTCACTTGGCAGGACGGTAGTACCTCCCTGGGCGGTTGCTGTCTACCAACCTATTAATATTATTATTAATATGGCATCTTCAAGACTAATAAGACACTTTTAATGATTTTAATATGTACCTGCACACCAGCACAGTGTGTAAGTTTATTTAGGTACACATAAGTATAATTATCAGAGTATATATAAAATCCTAGGTAGTAGGTTGGTAGACAGCAACCGCCCAGGGAGGTACTACCGTCCTGCCAAGTGAATGTAAAACGAAAGCCTGTATGCATTTGTTTTACATGATGGTAGGATTGCTGGTGTCTTTTTTCTGTCTCATAAACATGCAAGATTTCAGGTATGTCTTGTTACTTCTACTTACACTTATGTCACACTACACATTCATGTACAAGCATATATATAACACACCCCTCTGGGTTTTCCTCTATTTTCTTCCTAGTTCTTGTTCTTATTTCCTCTTATCTCCATGGGAAAGTGGAACAGAATTCTTCCTCCGTAAGCCATGCGTGTCGTAAGAGTCGACTAAAATGCTGGGAGCAAGGGGCTAGTAACCCTTTCTCCTGTATACATTACTAAAGCTGAAAAGAGAAACTTTTCTTTTTCTCTTTGGGCCTCCCCGCCTTGGTGAGAAATGGCCGATTTGTTGAAAGAGAGAAAGATAGTATATAAAATAACTTTAAAACGCTTGAAATTTTGGAAAGTTTCCAGACATAATGGAGAGTCGTGCTCACAGAGAATGTAAATAAACTGGGTGGTGTGCGGTGACCATATTAGAAAGTCAGGTGGGGGAGCCGTATAGAGAGTTTTGGTCATACATAATTTGAAATGTCCGTATTAGTGGAATGCCATAAAGTGGGGCCCTAATGTAAATACTTTTACCATATTTCAGATTGACCCTGACCTGGTACTGCCAACTATGAGAAGTGCAGTTGAAGAGCAGCTGAACTTGATTGCTGTTGGGAAAGCAGAGTTTGACTCTGTTCTGACACACACATTGGAGATATTTCAGCTGAAGTTCCAGTACTTTGTCAAGAATATAGAAGGAATGGACGAGCTGTTTGAAGTGACATTTTCACCACTGTCTGCTAGTGGAAGACCACTATCAAGGTAAGTGTTGAATAGTTAAGTTTTCAGGCTTACATGCTTTTTCTAACTTTGAATGGTTTTAGAGATTGGCTTAAAATTAATAACAATGCTTTGGTTATGATTAAATGTTATTGCATTAAGGTACAGTAGCTTTTTTGCTATGGCTGATATAACCCATTTTCATTTTAGGTGTACTGTTGTAAACTTAGTTTATAAATAATTGTATGCAAATTACTGTGCCTTAAATGCTAAAGATTAACCATCCTGAATAAATAATGCCACATTATTCCCAGGTTTGCTTGAAGCAAAGAGTTTTTTTTTGTTTTTCTCTCAACAAGTCGGCCGTCTCCCACCGAGGCAGGGTGACCCAAAAAGAAAGAAAAAATACTTTCATCATCATTCAACACTTTCACCTCACTCGTACATAATCACTGTCTTTGCAGAGGAGCTCAGAATACGACAGTTTAGAAGTCCCTCCAAACTGCCAATATCCCAAACCCCTCCTTTAAAGTGCAGGCATTGTACTTCCCATTTCCAGGACTCAAGTCCAACTAAATCAATTAACTGGTTTCCCTGAATCCCTTCACACAATATTACCCTGCTCACACTCCAACAGCTCGTCAGGTCCCAAAAACCATTCGTCTCCATTCACTCTTATCTAACACGCTCACACATGCTTGCTGGAAGCAAAAAGAGTGTCCTCTGAAAATAGTATTCAGCAAGATCCTAATGAGAGAGACTTTTTAGTCTGTGTAGCTAAGTCAAAGGGGCCAGACAATGAAGTGGTAAAGTCAAACACTAACCTATAAGACAGCAACCCTGTCAGACTCTCGTCATCCACACCAAAAATCTCCAGTCAACACTCCACAAACTCAAATAAGGCACTTTGGAACGGATCACTCTCTCTTCCAAATGGTGACACTATTTACAACGGTGGAAACATACTCATATGCAGTGAAGTGTGAGATCGTTTCTACTACTAATTCGATTCCTGGGCTTAATTTGTGATCCCCTTTGTAGTTTTATATATTGCCTTGGTTGACATTGCTGCCTAACTAGCATAGTTGATATTTTTCTGGACGTATATGAAGTGTTTCAGGACATTTGATTATCCAAACTTGAGTTCTGGTGGGAAGTACAGTGTCTACAATTTGAAGGATATGTAGGGATATTGCAGTTCAGAGAGTCATTTGGTTTGTGATATGTGTTCACTTTCAGTAGACAGCTAGAGAATAAGTCATGGTGAATGTGTTTCCTTCTTTGGATCACTCTACATTGGTGGGAAATGGCCTCCTAAAATAAAATTAATTTGTAGTGGTTGTTTTCATGTGCTACCTTATTGCAGTGATCTCAGTCTGATTGAAAATCTTTGGCTGGTGTTGAAATCCAAAGTTGGAGTTCCTGAAAAATTTATGTATTTATATGGTTCCGAAATATAATATAATATAATATTATATATAATATAATATTATATTATATAATATAATATAATAGGTAGTAGGTTGGTAGACAGCAACCGCCCAGGGAGGTACTACCGTCCTGCCAAGTGAGTGTAAAACGAAAGCCTGTATTTGTTTTACATGATGGTAGGATTGCTGGTGTCTTTTTTCTGTCTCATAAACATGCAAGATTTCAGGTATGTCTTGTTACTTCTACTTACACTTAGGTCACACTACACATTCATGTACAAGCATATGTATATACACACACCCCTCTGGGTTTTCTTATATTTTCTTACTAGTTCTTGTTCTTATTTCCTCTTATCTCCATGGGGAAGTGGAACAGAATTCTTCCTCCGTAAGCCATGCGTGTCGTAAGAGGCGACTAAAATGCCGGGTGCAAGGGGCTAGTAACACCTTCTCCTGTATATATTACTAAATGTAAAAGGAGAAAATTTCGTTTTTTTCTTTTGGGCCACCCTGCTTCGGTGGGAAACGGCCGACGTGTTGAAAGAAGAAGAATGTGTTTCCTTCTTTGGATCACTCTACATTGGTGGGAAATGGCCTCCTAAAATAAAATTAATTTGTAGTGGTTGTTTTCATGTGCTACCTTATTGCAGTGATCTCAGTCTGATTGAAAATCTTTGGCTGGTGTTGAAATCCAAAGTTGGAGTTCCTGAAAAATTTATGTATTTATATGGTTCCGAAATATAATATAATATTATATTATATAATATAATACAGTGGTACCTCGAGTTACGATATTTTTTCGTTTGAGAATGCTGTTCAAGTGCCATTACCAAACGAATTTATCCCCATAAGGAATAATGTAAAATAGACTAGTCCTTTTACACCCCCAAAAATATACTTACAAAAGCATTTAAAAAAATAAACTTACATAAAAGGGCGATTTTGGGGACCATCGTAACTCGAGGTACCACTGTATTATATTATATAATATAATATAATAGGTAGTAGGTTGGTAGACAGCAACCGCCCAGGGAGGTACTACCGTCCTGCCAAGTGAGTGTAAAACGAAAGCCTGTATTTGTTTTACATGATGGTAGGATTGCTGGTGTCTCTTTTCTGTCTCATAAACATGCAAGATTTTTCAGGTATGTCTTGTTACTTCTACTTACACTTAGGTCACACTACACATTCATGTACAAGCATATGTATATACACACACCCCTCTGGGTTTTCTTCTATTTTCTTACTAGTTCTTGTTCTTATTTCCTCTTATCTCCATGGGGAAGTGGAACAGAATTCTTCCTCCGTAAGCCATGCGTGTCGTAAGAGGCGACTAACATGCTGGGAGCAAGGGGCTAGTAACCCCTTCTCCTGTATATATTACTAAATGTAAAATGGGAAACTTTCGTTTTTCATTTTGGGCCACCCTACTTCGGTGGGAAACGGCCAACGTGTTGAAAGAATGAAAGAAAGAATGGTTCCGAAATATTTCCATCATATATCTGAAGGATAATTTGGATTTTACCATTGTAGCATAAGTTTTTCACTGTGTGATTTTTTTCCAGTGACAATCTTTTGTTAATATTTATTTCTAGAGCCCTCTCTCTTTTGGATGTTCTCAATATTTTATCACACAATCTGTATTCTTTGTGGCCTGTTATTTCTTTCTCTCATTTTCATTCTTGTTATTTATTGAGTATCTATATTACTTTATTATCCAAACTATCATTCCATTTGCTCAGTTTTGTATGTGCATATAATTTTTGGCTGTTACCTTTGAAGAGTTTCGAGATTCATGTACATAAATTTTTCATTATAATTTTGGAAATGCTTGTTTGTTTATATTGTGAATAGGTAGAATGACATATTAATATTTGTGTATTATGTACTAAGTAGAAGTATAGCTGAGCATTAGAAGACTGTTGTCTGTTAACCTTAACCCTTTCACTGTCGAAGAATTTAAAAAAAAAAAAGAAAAAAAATTTATGAAATGATAATCTTTTCCCAATGGTAATGAAACCAAAAGTATGAAATTTGATGGAAAACTTGTGGAATTACGCTCTCGCGAAGTTAGAGGTCTCAGCAATATTTATGCATCGGAGATTTCACTCTACTTTGAGCCCTATTTTGGGCCAATTCCATTGTTCCAGTTGACTATATTCATAGCTATTTCGCTAGCACTCCTTTTATTCTATCGATTGAGTACAAGAAACTGCCCATTTACCTATTTCAACTACCCAATAAAGTGATCAGAAATTGGTAATTTAGCCAATTTCATACAAAATTCAAGAAAGACCAATTTCAAAATAGGGTCCAGAATAAACAATGCAAACATTCCTAGCACTAAAATAACATTTTCTCTGTTCATTAGTCACGTCTCCAGACCCCTCTTATATTACACTTGCTTTCCTTTTTTAATTTTTATTCACACAAAAATAGAAGATTTACTGTTATGCAGACTACTGCATTATTGTAAAAATGGTATACCACGTACATAATATCAGCGCATTTGTGAAAGCATATTAGACCCACTAGATGACGTGTATTGGATGCGTGACGTGATTTGTTTACTCTTGAACATTGTCCAAAATTGAATATTTCCGCTACTTTGAGCTTACTTTCAAGCTACTTTTAGTCTGTAAATCATTCAAAATCATCTCTATTCCTATAATATACAGTGGACCCCCGCGAATTCGCGGCTTCAGTAATTCGCAGATTTTTCCTTAGAACCTAACTAATACATACAGTGTAACCTCAGTTTTCGTAGGATTCAGTTTTCGACAATTTTTTTCATCAAAATTTTGTCCCAGTTTCGTACATCCGCTCTGTTTTCATAGAGTTTCCATATCAAATGCGTCCACCTTCCCGTTCCCACACAAAGCATCATATGCGTTGTGACTCAGTCTACCTTTGTTTCTCATTGAGTGAGCATCACCCCGCACGTTCATCCGAAACATTTCATAATAATCCATTGTTTTTTGTGCTTTTTTATTGAGTGTGACTGCTAACTAAAGTTCCGAGTGCCAGCCCTTTGATAAAAGAAGGCGAGAAACACGATAGAATTCAAGAAAGAACTCGTAGCAAAGTACGAAAGTGGAATGAGTTGCAAAGTTTTGTGGAGAAATATCACCCTAACAAAGCTCTTGCAAGCCGTGTATGCAACATGTTCAATGACAATGCCTTGTCCCATTTTAGGTAAATCGTACAGACGCCAGAAACAGACCTCTGGACAGATTTTTTGTGCGACAGGGGTCTAGTGACTCTCAAGCTGGTCCTAGTGCCAGTAAAAGACAATGAAGGGTTTATCTTTACTTTTTTTTTTTAAAGGGTGATATATGAAGCTGAGTTTGAAATTAAATTAAAATGTTTTGGGTGCATATTTAAGGTTTAAACTATGAAAATAGGCATTTTTTAACCGTGTCCAGAATTCGTTGTTTTTTCAAAATTCATGGATGGTCTTGGAACGTAACCCCTGCTAATTTGGGGGGACTACTGTATCTCCCATTCTATCAAATGAGACCAAGAAAACGAGAATACAACCATAAATACCATACGAAAATACACTGCAAAGTCACTGTTTTAAACTAAAAACACGGTCGCAGTTTTTTTCTCATTATGCACTGTGTGCTGCAGGATTTTTTTTATACTGCTCACACTGTCCACTCAGAGCCATTCTCTCATATGTAGGCCTACAAGCTATCTCCCACAAGATTGGAAGCCACTAGAATTTTGGTGTAGTATTACGGGACCGACACTGGCTTCAACGCCGTAATATCATGAGACCGACAGTGAAAGGGTTAAATGCTTCTTATAAATACCTTTCATAACATTTGTTAAAATTTTAATTTACTTTTAAAGGGTATGAACTAAATTGTGGAGATACTTATGTAATTAGAAGTACGATTCATTGCCAACTGCAGATGTGGTAAATGCCGTCGTTACATCAAGCTTGTGGAGACTAAACCTGTCCGTCTCCACTGTGTGACGTGTGATGAAACTTTTGCTGTACCTCAGAATGGTGTTATACGAGAGTTTCAGGAGAACAGGTGTCCTTTAGATGACTTCCAGCTATTGGTATGGTCTGGTGGAGCCAAGGGGAAGAGTTATACCTTCTGCCCTTACTGCTACAACAATCCCCCTTTCCAGTGAGTCATTCCCATCATTATTATACTCAATGAATCCCATTACAAAAGAACTTTTAGGCCATCTTGATAAGTTATGGATAAAATTTATTTTTGATTTATGTTTTTTATAATAAATTTATTTTGCTGTAGTTTCATTGAGATCTCTTGATGAATATTGATGTCAGAGCCTATTAAAAAAGGGATAGAAGCATGATGCCACACTACACACTGCTAGGAATTACCAAGGAACCTCCAATACATACAGCAACATCCCTTATTCAAAATTAATATACAGTGGGCCCTTGAAAATCGTCCATAATCCGTTCCAGAGAGTTGCCGAAATTCAAAATGGACGATTTTCAAAACTACAGGTATCCCTCAACATTCGCGAGGGTTAGGGGATCAAGAGCCTCGTGAATGTTGAAAAATCGCGAATGTTTGGTGCCCCAATATATTGTAGGGAAATATAATACAATACTGCTTCCTTAACCTATTGAACCATGAACAATTGTAAAACACATATAAACATCTTAAAATAATGTACTATATACATGTTATTTTGACATGAGCTGGCTGTGGAGGGAGGCCTGTAATAGTATAATTATACAATAGTATTTTATAGTGTTGTGAAGTGTCATGGGGAATCAAGAGTTACTGACACTGCTTCTTCTCCCTCTGCTGTAGCTCCGCCCACTTTGTAATAATGCCAAATGTTGAATTAAATATGTATACATTAGAACAAAAAATGAAACTCCAACTTCATAACTTTATTTTAATTTGCATAACTCATATATTACAGAAAACAATAAAAAAGTAAAATACACATACAACAAGTTAAGCTTACAGAAAAATACATTAAATTCACCATCTAACATCGTTACGAAGTGGGAGGAGCTATTGGAGGGAGGGAGAGGCGCAGTAACATTCAGTGTCTGGTGAGTCGTCATGGGTGTTGGATGTTAGCCTTAGTGCTAATAAAATGTTGTGTAATTACACTAATATTAGTAATAAAGGTTATCTATCTATTACATTTATTCCAAATTGATATCAGAAACATGATAAATACTAGAACTGCAATAAGATGCTGAAATGAATAATATGCCATATTATGAGGGACAGAGCAGGCAGCCACATATATGAGATGTTTACATCAGGGTAACATGCCTAATATTGTCGAAGAACAAAGGCAAAATAGCATTTATTGTTTTTAGAATAATAATAATTTATAATAATTGATCTGGAGCACTTTAAATGTTATCAGTATTTGGTAGCTGACATTTAGAGCACTCCACAGCAATTATTATTATTATTATTATTATTATTATTATTATTATTATTTCCCTACAATATATTGTAAGAAAATAATAATATTAATAATAATAATAATTATTATTTCCCTACAATATATTGTAGGTAAATAATAATTATAATAATAATAATAATTGCTGTGGAGTGCTCTAAATGTCAGCTACCAAATACTGATAACATTTAAAGTGCTCCAGATCAATTATTATAAATTATTATTATTCTAAAAACAATAAATGCTATTTTTGCCTTTGTTCTTACGACAAGAGTGATTTAGGCATGTTTACCCTGATGTAAACATCTCATATATGGTGGCGGTCTGCCTGCTCTGTTACCCCTCATATAATATGGCATATATTATTCATTTCAGCATCTTTATTACAGTTCTAGGGTATTTATCATGTTTCTGATATCAATTTGGAATAAATGCAATAGATAGATAACCTTTATTTAGTACATTCATTACTTACTGCTTCCTTAACCTATTGAACTATGAGCAATCATAAAACGCATGAAAACATAGTAAAATATTGTACTATATAGTACTACATACATGTTATACTGTAGTTTAATACCAAATAATGAATGAAGAAAACACTCAGTGAGTGAGTGGTGTGGGGGCTGGCTGCCGGGTCAGGGGGAAGGTAGTAGGGACGCTCGGGTGGTGGGAAACTTAAATATGATTTGGTGGGTGGGAATTTGGCGGCTGGGAATTTGGCGGCCGGGAATTCGCGAATGTGTGAAGCCCGCGAAAGTAGAAAACGCGAAAGTTGAGGGATACCTGTATTTTCCCCATAGGAAATAATGTAAATCAAATTAATCCGTTCCAGACACCTAAAAGTATTTAAAAAATATTTTTTTTTTACATAAAATGTACATTTATCTACACAGAAAACAATGAGACATGAAGTATAAAACAGTAATGACTTGACACTTACCTTTATTGAAGAGTTGTTAATGTGTGGAAGATGGAAGGAGGAGTTGCTAGTGTTTGGAAGGGGAATCCCCTTCCATTAAGACTTCAGGTACCAAGTCCTTTTCTGGGGTTACTTCTTTGTTTTTTAATGACACTAGGACCAGGTTGAGAGTCACTGGACCCCTCCCTCCCAAAATAACTGTCCAGAAAGGTCTGTTTCTGGCATTTCTTTAAATTTCCCTAAAATTTGACAAGACATTGTCATTGAACATGTCGCATACAGGGCCTGCAACAGCTTTCTCAGGGTGATGCTCCTCCTCAAATCTTTCCATCCTAGTCTACATTGCACACATCTCCTTAATCTCTGAAGAAAGCAACTTCTTCCCTCTCCCTTCCTCCTCCTCTGAAGCAATTTCCTGAGCTCTGGTCTGTTGTTGTTGCAGATTAAAGTCCAGCAGCTCTTCAGTGGTTAGTTCTTCATTGTGGTCCATCACCAACTCTTCCACATCCTCACTACTAACCTCCATCCCCATGGATGTTCCCAATGCCACAATTTGTTTCCACAACTGGCATAGGGATGTCAGGGTCAGCCTCAAACCCTTCAAAATCTTTGTCGAGGACACAATCTGGCCACAATTTTCTCCAAGCAGAGTTCATCGTCCTGGAAGTCACTTCCTGCCAAGCCTTACCTATAAGGCGTATGCAATGGAGGATATTGAAGTGATCTTTCCAGAACTCTCTTAGGGTCAATTTAGAGTCTGAGGTTATGTCAAAGCTCCTTTGAAACATTGCTCTGGTGTAGAGTTTTTTGAAGTTTGAAATGACCTGCTGGTCCATGGGCTGGAGGAGAGGAGTGGTATTAGGAGGCAAGAACTTCACTCTGATGAACTTAAAATCCTTCACCATTTGCTCTTCCATGTCTCGAGGATGAGAAGGAGCATTGTTCATTACCAGGAGGCACTTGATATCCAATTTATTTTCCAGGAGGTATTTCTTCACACGGGCCAAACACTTCATTGAACCAATCAAGGAAAATTTCCCTCGTGACCCATGCCTTACTGTTAGCCTTCCACATCACACACAAATTTGCCTTGGCGACAATGTTTTTCTTGAACACTGGGATTTTCAGAGTGATACACCAGTAAAGGCTTCACTTTGAAATCCCCACTAGCATTACCACACAACATGAGAGTTAGCCTGTCTTTCATAGGCTTGTGTCCTGGCAGTGCATTTTCCTCCTTCGTGATGTAGGTCCTCTTTGGCATTTTCTTCCAAAAGAGGCCTGTTTCATCACAATTGAACACTTGTTGGGGTTTGAATTGTTCAGCCTCTCTGTACCCCTTGAATTCGTGCACAAATTTTTCAGCCACACATTTGTCAGAACTTGCAGCCTCTCCATGTCTTACAACATTGTGTATGCCACTTCGCTTCTTGAAATTTTCGAACCAGCCTTTGCTGGCCCTGAATTCATCAACATCAGCACTCGTTCCAGGACTTTTCTTTATGAGATCGTCATGCAACTGCCTTGCCTTTTCACAAATTATTGACTGTGTAACACTATCTCTTGCTAACTGTTTTTGTCTGATCCACAAAAGCAACAACTTCTCAACTTTTTCAATTATTTGCGATCTCTTTTTCTTTAGCATATTCACACCTTTCGCAACATCAGCGTCCTTGATTTCCTTTTTCTTCAACAAGATGGAAGTGATGGTTGAATGGGCCTTCCCATACATCCTGGAGAGCTCTCCCACACTCCACTTTCATATTTTTCTATGATCTCTTTCTTAACTTCAATCGTGTTTCTCACTTTCTTTAGAAAAGGGCTGGCACTAGGAGCTTTCTTTGGGCCCATGGTGGCTTATTTAGCAGTTGCAAGCACTAAAACGAATGAAATATTAAGAAATGTATCATATGAACGCGTGAGGTGATCGTCACTCGCTGGTAAACAATGGCACGCTGAATGGTGTTTCTGTGCCCGCGGTGGCTGGGAGGCTGCTCGGACGCGTTTCATACGACCTCCAATTTTTAAGCCAAAGGACGAAAATCAAGTCAATATTTTGCCAAAAAAAGCTGCCGATTTTCAAATTTGCCGATATTCAAGGGGGACAATTTTCAAGGGTCCACTGTATGCAAAATTCTGCCATACTTCTGCACCTTTCTAGGAACTTTTTTACCCCTTCATTCCCAAACTTTTTCTTTTTTCCCATATTTCTGTCCACTTTCCCAAAATTTTCATCCCTCCACCAAACTTTTCTCCCATTCTATAAAACACTTTCAACCACTCTCATGAGGAGAATCTTTAGGATCTTTTTAAATTACAGATTGATTGTGCTGAAATTACCCTAGGTGTACAGTAGGATTGAGACCGAGATGCTAAAAGCAGGTTGGGATAAAGTCTTGGAGCAGTTTCCCTATTTCAATTATTTTTACACTGGTCTTGCAATATTCTGTTGAGTACAATTACATAATTTAAATTTGTGTAGTTTTTGGGATCTAACAGGAATTACTTCTGTGTGTAGAATGATACAAATTAGGGAACTCTTCTATAAAAGTATCTGGCATTGCTTGGGGTTTTGATGCTCCAGATTGACAGGATTTTTTTAAATAATTTTTTTTTTATAAGGGAAATCTTTCATTAAAAAATCTGTCAAACATGTGATATGGAATTAGGATACCACAGTCATTTACCTCCATTCAATTTGTTCATAATCCAATTTTTCTTTAAATTCTGAAAAATACAAAAATTATGCTGGAAAATGGTACCCAAATGGCAATTTTTATAGTTATTTTGAACTTGATATTGTAATGATTTATTATTAAGATAGCCTAAAATTCTGATGGTAATCACTCCATACCATATTTAAGCAAACATGTCCAAGATTTTGTCTGTCATAATTTCAAAGTATGTAAGTAATTTACAGTGTTCCTTACAGGGATATGTCTAAAGGAAGTGGATGCAACCTTTGCTCTCATCCAACCTGCCAGTATGGCCGAGACAATGAAGGAGTGTCTCAGTGTATGGAGTGTCAGTTTGGGATCTTGGTTATGGATCCTTCTTCTGGACCTAAGTGGAAATTAGCTTGTAACAGGTATGCTTATTATAAAAAAAAATAATATTGTTGATGTTTCAGAAAATAGTGAGAAAATGCTGGATGGAACTATAAATATTTATACTGACCTATCATTACATTTCCTAATACAGTGATGATACTAATAAAAATGGTAACGTAAAAGTAAAGAATAGCTGGAGTTATGAAAAAGATTACTCTAAAATATGGTTTGATTAATGATTGAAGGACAAATTTTATGAATTAATTTTTTTTAACACGTCGGCTGTTTCCTACCGAGGCAGGGTGAACAAAAAAGAAAGAAAAAAAACTTTCATTATCATTCAACACTTTCAAAATCAATCATACATAATCACTGTCTTTGCAGAGGCGCTCAGATACGACAGTTCAGATGTCCCTCCAAACTGCCAATATCCCAAACCCCCCTCCTTTAAAGTACAGGCATTGTATTTCCCATTTCCAGGATTTAAGTCCGGCTAACCGGTTTCCCTGAATCCTTTCAAAATATATTACCCTGCTCACACTCCAACAGCTCATCAGGTCCCAAAAACCATTCGTCTCCATTCATTTCTATCTAACACGCTCATGCACACTTGCTGGAAGTCTAAGCCCCTCGCCCACAAAACCTCCTTTACCCCTTCCCTCCAACCTTTTCGGGGACAACCCCCTACCCCGCCTTCCTTCCCCTACAGATTTATACTCTCCAAGTCATTCTACGTACTTTGTTCCATTCTCTCTAAATGACCAAACCACCACAACAGCCCCTCTTCAGCCCTCTGACTAATACTTTTAATAACTCCACACCTCCTCTTAACTTCCACACTACGAATTCTCTGCATAATATTTACACCACACATTGCCCTTAGACATGACATCTCCACTGCATCCAGCTGCCACCTTGCTGCATCATTTACAACCCATGCTTCACACCCATATAAGAGTGTTGGTACCACTATACTCTCGTACATTTCCTTCTTTGCCTCCATTGATAATTCTTTGTTTCCACAGATACCTCAATGCACCACTTACCTTTTATCGTTCATCAGTTCTATGGTTAACCTCATCCTTCATAAACCTATCTGCTGACAAGTCAATTCCCAATTATCTGAAAACATTCACTTCTTCCATACTCCCTCCCTCCAATGTGATATCCAATTTTCCTTTATCTAAATCGTTTGATACCCTCATCACCTTACTCTTATCTATGTTCACTTTCAACTTTCTACCTTTACACACCCTCCCAGACTTGTCCACTAACCTTTGCAACTTTTCTCTGGAATCCCCCAAAAGCACAATATCATCAGCATAAAGTAACTGTCAACTCCCATTTTGAATTTGATTCCCCATAATTTAATCCCAACCCTCTCCCCAAAACCCTAGCATTTACTTTTTACAACCCCATCTATAAATATGTTAAACAACTATGGTGACATCACACATCCCTGTCTAAGACCTACTTTTACTTGGAAGTAATCTCTTCTACACACAGTAACATGAGCCTCACTTTTTTTTTTCCAACAAGTCGGCCGTCTCCCACCGAGGCAGGGTGACCCAAAAAGAAAATACTTTCATCATCATTCAACACTTTCACCTCACTCATACATAATCACTGTCTTTGCAGAGGCACTCAGATATGACAGCTGAGAATATGTCCCTCCCAAATGTCACTATCCCAGACCCCTCCTTTAAAGTGCAGGTATTGTACTTCCCATTTCCAGGACTCAAGTCCAACTAAATCAATTAACTGGTTTCCCTGAATCCCTTCACAAAATATTACCCTGCTCACACTCCAACAGCTCGTCAGGTCTAAAAACCATTCGTCTCCATTCACTCCTATCTAACACGCTCACACATGCTTGCTGGAAGTCCAAGCCCCTCGCCCACAAAACCTCCTTTACCCCCCTCCCTCCAACCTTTTCGAGGACGACCCCCTACCCCGCCTTCCTTCCCTTACAGATTTATACGCTCTCCAAGTCATTCTACTTTGATCCATTCTCTCTAAATGACCAAACCACCTCAACAACCCCTCTTCAGCCCTCTGACTAATAGTTTTAGTAACTCCACACCTCCTCCTAATTTCCACATTCCGAATTTTCTGCATAATATTTACACCACACATTGCCCTTAGACAGGACATCTCCACTGCCTATAGCCGCCTCCTTGCTGCAGCATTTGCGACCCATGCTTCACACCCATATAAGTGTTTGTACCACTATACTTTCCCTTCTTTGCCTCCATGGATAACGTTTTTTGGTCTCCACAGATACCTCAACGCACCTCTCACCTTTTTTCCTTCATCAATTCTATGGTTAACCTCATCCTTCATAAACCCATCCGCTGACAAGTCAACTCCCAAATACATTGGACCCCCGGTTTACGTAATTAATTCGTTCCAGAATGCTGTTCAAGTGATGTTACCAAACAAATTTGTTCCCATAAGGAATAATGTAAATTAGATTAGTCCTTTCATACCCCCAAAAATACACTTACAAAAGCACTTACAAAAATACACTTACATAATTGTTCGAGTTTGGAGCAGTACGTAAACCGTGGGTCCATTGTATCTGAAAACATTTACTTCTTCCATAATCCCTCTTCCCAATGTGATATCCAATTTTTCTTTATTTAAATCGTTTGATACCCTCATCACCTTACTCTTATCTATGTTCACTTTCAACTTTCTACCTTTACACACCCTCCCAAACTCGTCCACTAACCTTTGCAACTTTTCTTTAGAATCTCCCATAAGCACAGTATCATCAGCAAAAAGTAACTGTGTCAATTCCTATTTTGCATTTAATTCCCCATAATTTAATCCCACCCCTCTCCCCAACACCCTAGCATTTACTTCTTTTACAACTCCATCTATAAATATATTAAACAACCATGGTGACATTACACATCCCTGTCCAAGACCTACTTTTACAGGGAAGTAATCTCCATCCCTCCTACACACCCTAACCTGAGCCTCACTATCCTCATAAAAAAACTTTACAGCATTCAGTAACTTACTACCTATTCCATACACTTGCAACATTTGCCACATTGCTCCCCTATCCACTCTGTCATATGCCTTTTCTAAATCCATAACTGCAATGAAAACTTCCCTACCTTTATCTAAATACAGTGGTACCTCGGTTAACGATATTTTTTCGTTCCAGAATGCTGTTCAAGTGCCATTACCAAACGAATTTATTCCCATAAGGAATAATGTAAAGTAGACTAGTCCTTTTAGACCCCAAAAATACACTTACAAAAGCATTTAAAAAAATACACTTACATAAAAGGGCGAGTTTGGAGCAGGACGAACACCGGGGGTCCACTGTACATATATGTAATCAAAACTTAATATTGTTCACACAATTTGCAGGGGTTAATTATATGTCCTAAAAATATTATTTATGCCTCTTAACATCAAGATTTCATTCATGTTATGCAGGTGTGATGTCATCTTACAACTCTTTGACAAAGCCAGCAAGGTTCAAGTTCTTGAAGATACGTGTGAGATGTGTGGTTCACAAACAGTCACTGTTGAATATAAGGAGGTAAATGTTGTCTTATTTCATGTTGTAAGGTAGAAAACACGTGTTGCAGATAAAACAGTTATTATAATTGGGGAAGCACTCTATCTGTATGGATCATACAATGCATGGGGATTGGGAGACTGGTTCAGTCCAAGGAAGGGAAAGATACATATATATCCACATCTGTGAATTAAGAGCCCCTCATCAGCATTATTATTACATTAGTGGGAGCAATGCTAAATCCATAGGGGTTATAGAGTGCTCAGGGAAAATTGGAGGCAATCAGGCCTGATCCAAAGGAAGGATAAGTCCAATTCCTTGGATCAAAAGCCCCTAACTGGCATTAAGGCACCTTGGAGGGATACTTGTCAGCATTACCTGCCATTCTACACATTATTTAGAGAAATTTAGTTCTTGCTGTTTTCAGTCAGTTTGATTACATAATTTTGTTTTATGAATTACTTTAGCATAATACTATGTACTATTTTTTAAAGCTTCTCATTATTCTGCAGGGCAAGAGTAAACTGAGAGAAGGACAATTAACAGCTAGTGGATGTATATTCTGCAGCACTCTACTGATGCCCCTGGTGGAAAAGCACAGAGCTTCTCAAGATGGTAGTCGTGGTAGAGGAAGGGGCAGAGGGAGAGGAAGAGGGGCAAGCAGAGGAGGGCGAGGGGGCAGTAGAGGTGGACGAGGTCGTAGTAGTGGAAGAGGAAGAAGATAGTCTTAAGTTTGCTTTTGTAAATAAAAGTTCAAATATCTTAGTTTTATTTATTTCCATATCAAATTTACAGAATGTACATTTCATAATTAAACAGCCTCATAATGAAGTGAACAATTACATTGTATTTACCATAAGTTCTTGTGTTTGTATTATTATAATCAAAAGAAGCGCTAAACCACAGGCTCGTGTTTGTAATTAATAATAAAGGTAAGCACTAAACCCATAAGGGTCTGTCTGCCGTATAAATTTCTTTAAATATAGGTAACCCCTGTGGTTTAGCGCTTCTTTTGATTATAATAATAATTTAAATACAGGTTGGCCATCAGTAATCTTGCACTAATTTCGGCTAGCATAATTTCAAATTTCCAGGGTTGCCTCACCAACCAACAGCTACTGTTTTGTGTTTTCTCCATTTATTTTTATAACCTACTCATTTTAGCCCTAGCCATGGTTCCGATGAATAAAAGAAATGCTTCTCATTGTGTAAAGCACATACGCTGTCCATAAAAGATGAGGTGGCTTTGAAGCCACTGTTGGTTGCCATGAGCTCAGATAAGCTGTGATCGGTAAATTTGGGCCTACATATGAAACAGGTCTGTGTTAAGTGCACTATATAAAAAAAATTCTTGCAGAATGCAGTGCATAATGAGAAAAAATGGTGACTGTGCTTTTGATGTAAAACAGTGACTTGCGGTGTATTTTTGTATGGTTGTATTCTCATTTTTTTTTTTTTTTTCATTTGATAGAATGTAAGATATGTTACAGAAGTAATTTTGATTGGTTTCATGCCGGAAAGTACCTTAAAAGTGAGCTCAGAGTGACGGAAATGTTTGATTTTTGCCGATGTCCAAGTGTAAACAAATGAAGTCACCGTCCAATACGTGTCCAACTGGCCGGTCTAATACGCAGTCATGAATGGGTTGACATTATTTATAAAATTATTACAATAATGCAGTAGTCTGCATAACAGTACAGTGGACCCCCGGCTAACGAAAAAAATTCATTCCAGAAGCCTGCTCAAGTGCCATTACCGAACGAATTTACGTTCTTAAGAAATAATGTCACGTGGGTTAGTTTATTTCAGACCCCCAAAAATACACTTCCACAAGCACTTGCAATATTATACTTACATAATTGTGCTGTATAACCCTTGTGGTTTAGCACTTCTTTTGATTATAATAATAAACTTGCATAATTGTACGATTTCCGGGGTGTTCGTTAGCCGGGGGTCCACTGTAAGTCTTCTATTTTTTGTGTGAATAAAAATTCAAAATGGAAACCAAGCATAATATAAGAGGAGCCTGGAGACGTGACTAATGAACAGAGAAAATGTTATTTTAGTGCCAGTTATGTCTGCATTGTTTATTCTGGACCCTATTTTGAAATTGGCATCTCTTGAAATTTGTGTTAAATTGACCAAATTACCGATTCCTGACCACTTTATTGGGTAGTTGAAATAGGTTTCTTGTACTCAATCGACAGAATAGAAGGATTATTATTATAATCAAAAGAACAAAATAGAAGGAATACTAGCAAAATAGCTATGAGTTTGGTAGACTGGAACAATGGATTGGGCTTAAAGTGGGTGAAATCACTGTGTAAATATCGCCATTGTGTTAAGTGTATTCTAACATAACCACTCTGTAATCCAGCACCCTACAGGTCCCGATGATGCCAGATTAATGATGGTCAACCTGTCCTATATTTCCCTTGGAACTACTATCTTGATGGTTCAATATTCTGTAGACTTGTATTTGTGGGGATATTCTGTACTGTATTATAATTACATTGAGTAGGGGGGGAGAGGGGGGTTGCTAAACTGGGAAGGTCATACAGGGCCTAGAGGAATGGGAAGCATTCAGCTTCAATCCAAGGAAGAGGCATAGGTCCAATTCCTTAGATTAAGAGACCCTTACCAGCATCAAGAATCCTTCCTTGAGGGAAGAATTTTCTGTAGCTTTCCATTACATACAGGTTTTTATATTAGGGAAGTGTTTTGCCAGAACTTAACAAGAGTGCTGAAAACAATTAAATTTAACAAGATCTAATGTGAAACTGTTAGAGGGGTTAGTTATTTAAATGAACATTAGCCTTCAAAAGGGCACTTTCCAAGGAACTAGAGCTACATGTTTAACTCCCATGCCTTAGACTGGCCCCAAATACACCATTAAAAATAAGTGCATCATTATTGCAAGACTTCAGAGTGTTGCTTCCACTTTTCTCTCTCTCTCTACCTCACATGCTACATTGCTTGTAAATAATCAGTGTTATTAACTCTGAGCTACAAATAGCCTATTTCTTTCACAGAAGTAACCAGCATGGATTTTGATTAATAGGGGGGATACAGACAATAACAACATAACCACTAATACCTGTTTGATATTTAGGAAGGAAATACTTGCAGTGTTTAAAGTATACATTAGAAAATTATCACTGCTACAAACTGTACTGCTGTCCAGCATATATTATCAGCATAACATATTACTTCTTTCAACAAACCGGCTGTATCTCACCAAGGCAGGGTGGCCCAAAAAGAAAAATGAAAGTTTCTCTTTAAATTTAGTAATGTATACAGGAGAAGGGGGTTACTAGCCCCTTGCTCCCAGCATTTTAGTTGCCTTTCACGACACAAATGGCTTACAGAGGAAGAATTCTGTTCTGCTTCCCCATGGAGATAAGAGGAAATAAACAAGAAGAAAACCCAGAAGGGTGTGTATATGTATGTTGTCCATGCATGTGTAGTTTGATCTAAGTGTAAGTAGAAGTAGCAAGATGTGTCTGAAATCTTGCATGTATATGAGACAGAAAAAAGACACGTAATCCTACCATCGTGTAAAACCATTACAGGCTTTTGTTTTACACTCACTTGGCAGGAACGGTAGTACCTCCCTGGGCGTTAGCTGTCTACCAACCTACTACCTAGGAAGAAATAAAATTATATATAAAAATATATGCTTATAAAAGCTGCATACATTTAACAGCTATTAATACTGCTCTATTCACTATCATCAGAAAATAAATCCTGCATTGCAGCTGTAGGCAATGTAAGAAGAGAATAGCTGAAGAATATATTTGTCCCTGAAGTCAATATACTCTCTGCTCCTGGAGGAAAGGTCCATCCAGATGTTTCCATTACAAAGCAATTGTCTCGCATAATGTCAGATGAGTCACCTTTTCCTACAATTACCAGGTGTTCATTATTTGCCAATGCTGTAGTTGAGATCTTTGCTTCATTGGGGACTCGAAGTTTAGACAATATTGTCCAACCCATTGGAGAATCGCTGAAGAGGGCTTCTGTTCCTGTTACCTTGAGCTGGCCTTGTGCACTTGGGCATTCAATAGGCCTGGCACCTCCAATGACAAAGATATTTCCACTGTGACTAATTGCTGTAGCATAACTTCGACGTTCTTTGAGCTGAGGTCCAGCAACCCAAATCTGTAAATTATCCAAAATGTTACCAGGTTTTATACACACTGCATGATACACACGACAAGGGACAGATATGATGAGCCAACGAGACTGGACCTATTGTTTACTGCAGGTACATCTGACATAGGTGAAACAGAATATGAGAGCTCTCTGGGAGCTAGTGAGCATGCAGTTCTGTAGTGGTTTAGTGCTTCTTTTGATAATAATAATAATGCAGTTCTGTACTTCAAGTACCTAGTGAAACTAGGGGTTTAGGGAAATACAGTAGATGGAGGGCATGAAAAGCCAGACTTTAAAAGGGAAAATTATGAGGGGTTGGAAGAAAAGGACAGATGAAAATGGAGAGGTGAGCAGATTTGCCAGAAACACTATGCTAGGGTGAGGAGAGATAAGTTGAGAATGACACGGCAGCATAGGCCAAGTCTGAACTGAAACAACTTCACAGGCACATCAGAAGAATGACAACAGTAAAGGACCAGGTAATTCAACTGAGGAAGGAAGGAGAACTCATGAACAATGATAAGGAAATCTGTGAAATGTTGATGAAATGATCTGAATAGGTCATCTTAGTGGAAACTGGGGCAATACCAGAGAGACTATGGACAGAGGGCACCAACAAGAACTGGATGCCATCTATACAGGAAAATTAGTAAAGAAATTTTGATGAACTTTCAACACGTCAAAGGCAATGGAACCTCACAACATGTCACCATGATTCTGTGAAAGGTAGCAGAAGCAGTCTAAATCATTACCTATAATCTAAAATCTACAATAAGTCAGTGGATATAGGATAGTTACAAGAGATCTGGAAGACAAACAGGAGGCATTAAACTATAGACCAGTTACTCTGGTCTTCATAACTTACTGGATTTCTATGACAAAGTAACAGATGTGCAACAAGAGAGGGTGGACCTCATTTTTTTAATGCAAGAAGGCATTTGATACTGTAACCCACAAAAGGCTGGGCCAAAAACTTAGACTCAGGCAGGAATAACAGGGAACATACTCTGACAGATCAAAGAGTATCTTAAGAGAAGGAGGCAAAGTGACTGTCAGGAAAGAGACATCAGAAAGGAGAAGAGTAACTGGCGGGGTTCAGTAATGACCATTATTATGACCAGTACTGTTTCTGGTTTTTATGAATGACATTTCAGATAGTGCCCTGTGGCCTGATCGCTAAAGCTCTCGCTTCACACGGCGAGTCTGCGTTCGATTCCCAGAGCGGGTAGAAATATTGGGCGTGTTTCTTTACACCTGTTGTCTATGTTCACCCATCAGTAAAATGGGTACCTGGGAGTTAGTCGACTGGTGTGGGTCGCATCCTGGGACAAGGACCTAATTTGCCCGAAATGCTCAGCATAACAAGGGACTTTCTATATAGTAGTATGTCATTGATGTCAGCTAGGCCTGTATACCTTGTACATGTACTTGTAGTAAATAAAGATATAAAAAAAAAAAATATTACTGATTCAGATATTTCCCTGTTTGCTGATGATGCAAAACTAATGAGAATAAAAGCAGATAAGGACAAGGAAAGGCTTCAAAGGGATATGGACAAATTGCAAGAGTGGTCAGATAAGTGATTGCTTGAATTCAACCCCAGTAAATGCTAAATCATTAAGATTGGGGAAGGAGCAAGAAGACCATAAATAGGGTATAGACTAGGGGGACAGAGGTTGCAGACTTGACTAAAGAGAAAGACATAGGGGTGAGAATAGTGCCCAGTATATTGCCAAAGGTTCACATCAACCAAATAAACTCTGCAGCCAATGCTCATCTGGCAAATCTAAGAGTAGCCTTCAAGAATCTCAAAGTCATTCTAGACCCTTTATATAATATATATACGTTTGATCCATCCTGGGGTATATAGCACCAGTATGAAACCCGCGCCTGAAAGAGCATGTGAAGAAACTGTAGAAAGTGCAGAAGTATGAAATAAGACTTGTTCCTGAGCTAAGGGGCATGAGCTACAAGAAGCTAATAGAATTGGATCTAACGACATTGTAGAGCAGAAGACCCTGGGACGACATAATAACAACATACAAAATACTTAGGGACTTGATAAGGTAGGTAGCAAAAGGCCATTTGAGAGGTAAGGAATGGGAACTCTGGGACACAGCTGAAAGTTTAAATCACAGATGAGCCACAGGGATGCTAGGAAGTATTTCTTCATTCTCAAGAGTGGTCAAGAAGTGTAATACTCTTGGTAAGAAAGTACTAGTGAGACTGGCTCCATACACGGTTTTAAGAGCAGGTGTGATAGGGCCAACGAGGCTAAGAGGGAGTGAATCTGGAAAGTGGCAAGGCCACGTAAAAAAAAAAAAAAAATGATTTTGACCAGTACAGTGGAACCTCGGTTTTCGTCTTTAATTTGTTCCAGAAAGTCTGACGAAAACTGAAGCAATATTTCCCATAAGAAATAATGTAAATCCAATTAATCTGTTCCAGACACCCAAAGGTATTAACAAAAAATATATTTTATAGAGAATAGCTATAGTTTTACATACAGAAAACAATGAGAAATAAATATAAAAGACTAATGAAATGGATAAATGAACATTTAAGATAATTTTTACCTTTATTGAAGACTCTTGTTGGCGTATGGAAGACAGCAAGGAGGGAAGAGGGAGGAAAGGTTATTGTTTGGAAGGAGAATCCCCTTCCATAAGGACCTTAGGTATCAAGTCCCTATCCAGGGTTACTTCCCTGCTTTGTCTTTTACTGGCACTAGGACCAGCTTGAGAGTCACTGGACCCCTGTTGCACAAAAAATCTGTCCAAAGAGGTCTGTTTCTGGTATCTCTTTAAGATTTGCCTAAAATGAGACAAGGCATTGTCATTAAACATGTTGCAGACACGGCTTGCAACAGCTTTGTTAGGGGTGATATTTCTCCACAAAACTTTGCAACTCACTCCACTTTGCACATATGTCCTTAATCACTGAAGAAGGCACATTCTCCCCTCTCTCTTCCTCCTCCTCTGAAGCAATTTCCTCAGCTGTGATCTGTTGCTGTTCCAGTTGAAGGTATTGCAGCTCTTCAGTGGTTAGCTCTTCCCTGTGGTCGTCCACCAACTCTTCCACATCCTGGCCACTCACATCAAACCCCATGGACTTTCCCAAAGGCACTCAGAACCTTCTTTGACCCCATGGTGCTTATTTAGCAGTCACACTCAATAAACAAGCGCAAAAATCAATGGATTATTACGAAATGTTTCGTATGAATGCACAGGGTAATGTTCACTCGACAAGAAACAAAGCCAGACTGACTCAGAACGCGTGCATGGGATGCTTTGTGTGGGCGTGGGCGTGGGCAAGCGGACACGTTCGGTACAGCGGACGAAAACGGAGGTGATGAATGAAAACCGAGAAAATTTTGAAGAAAAAAGTCATTGAAAACCGAATTCAATGAAAACTAGGGCAAACGAAAATTGAGGTTCCACTGTTGTATATTATACATAAGCTTCAAAGAAAGTGAAATTAGATATGGCATTTCTTTTTTTTTTCCTCAACAAACCGGCCATATTCCACCAAGGCAGAGTGACCTAAAAAGAAAAATGAAAGTTTCTCTTTTTAAATTTAGAAATGTATACAGGAGAAGGAGTTACTAGCCCCTTGCTCCTGGCATTTTAGTCACCTCTTGTGACATGCATAGCTTACGGAGGAAGAATTCTGTTCCACTTACCATCTCCCCATGGAGATGGTATTTCTTCTTAACATTTAATACTGTACTATATATTACAGTAAAATCTATCATTAAGGGATTTCAGATGAAAAAATTTGCCAGGCAAATGCTATAATCATCGGACAAAATGGACTAAAGTCTGTAATTTTGCCTTTTGTACATAGAAATAGTCTGCTTGTCTTCTGAAGTATTGGGCTAAGTCTGCTAACTAAGACATTTGTCCAGTAAGGACCAAAGAAGCTGTGTCCAGAACCTGTCGAACCTGTCTGTTTTCAAAGTTTCCTGAGCTGTAAGCTACCCATGCCTATTTATTGTGCTCACTCATGCATACACTCGTCATTAAGACTCTAATTTTCCGGGGATTTAGAGCATTTTGTGTGATTTTGTTTAACATATTAAGTATAGTGCAATTAACAATGGCTTTTCAAGTGGTGTTGTCAAAAGAAAATGTGTGTTTCTCAGAAATCTACGTCTTCTCAGCCTTCTATGTCTTCTCAGCCCTCTACATCTCAATCATCTGCATCTTCTCAGCCATCTACATTATTAGTGGTGCAGATCAGGTTCATTACTTCAGAAGACAACTAATCATGAAATAATAAATTTCACAATTCAGGGATTGTTTACAATCAGCATTATCACACACTCCTTCTATTAGGTCATTAATGAGAAAGTTTTTACTGTATTTTAGATGAGGAACCATGGGAAACAGAATATGGTAAGCTAAAACAGTATGCTTACATGGGTCTGCCTATAGGCTTTCATGGCCATCCACAAAAAAAAATGGTTTTCAATATTGAATGAGAGAGATAGATATAGATTATGTTAACCTGAGAATTACCATAACATTACATACCTCTTCTTTTATACAAAAGATTTCTACAGCATCTAACACCCTGAAAAATGGACTTCCATCTGGCAGCTCCTGCCATGGAGATCCTCCAATATAATATATTTTTTCATCCGACACTGCTACTGCTGCCCCTCTACGTACGTTGGGTATGGAAGGCAAGGTCCTCCATTTATTAGCATAAATATCAAATTCTTCAAGATTTGAAATTTCAAGTTCTACCTGAAATAAAAATTTATTAATGAAAGTTAAAGAAATAGAAAAACACTTAGATATGGTTTGATCACAATCAAATGAGGTACAACCAATATATCATGGTATACGTACAGTGGACCCCCGAGTTTCGGTCATAATTCATTCCAGAAGGCTGTTCAAGTGCCATTACCGAATGAATTTGTTCCCTTAAGGAAAAATGTAAATTAGATTAGTCCTTTCAGACCCCAAAAATACACATACAAAAGCACTTACAATATTAAACTTACATAATTGTTCGATTTCCGAGGTGACCGAAACTCGGGGGTCTACTGTATATCATAGTACAGGCCTTCCAAATACAAGTGATTTCATTAAATGATTCTAAAAAAGCATATGCATTACATTCACTTTTTAGCCTCTCCCTCTACCCTCTCCTCCAAGCCCCTAGCACTCAGAATCTAACTTAGCCTCGTCCCTCCAACCCTATCCCTCCTTCCTTCCACCTCAGATATACCTTAAATAAACTTAGCCTTAAAGCTGCTGAAAAGTCTGAAATTACCAAGAATAACTGAGAGCATAAACTCACATAATTCCTCACACCCACTTAAAGTCACTTGCACTTAGTAAAAAAAATCTTTAAAATATCCCTTAAAATTTCTTTAACCCTTATACTGGTGAGAATAGAGATCAAAGTGACCTTTTGCAATCAGGTATGATGTAGGCCACATCTTCCCTCTGGTAATTCATATCCCTTGTAACGTAACCTCTAACCAGTGGATGCTTACGATTGCCAGTGAAAATAATGTGAACCTCACCTCAAAAGGCCAAGCAACATGTATTCTTGAGGAAAAGCCCTGATTGAAGGGAAAAACAGCTGACAGTACTGATAAATATGGAAGATTTAAATATTGTACATCTGTGGATGAATTAGAAGAATCAAATGTCATAAACATCTCATATCCAAATGTATGCTAAAATCAGTAGCATGAGTATATGGTCATTTACTATAGGTGTGGTAGATTCCTATTTACTTGGTATAATCTGGTCAAGAAATGCCAGTCTATAAATTACAATATTTTGGACATATGTTCAGAGTTATTTTTATTTTATTTTTCCTTTTTTTTTTTTGAGTGGATATACTGGATATATATGAAAATGCTCAAAGCCATATTCTATTGAACTAGCAAAAAATATCTAACTCGATCTCACAGGCCAATTATCAGAGGTGCCTGTGCTTTTATTTGGTAATTTTAGATCAACTGTTTGACTGACATCCAGTTAATCATAGAGAACTTTAAATTTTTCTCCTTGTGAATTAGCAAGTTGAGATAAATATGATAGAATGAATATTCTTCATAAGCACATTCAAAGAATACTGCATAGCAATATGAATCATTTGAAATAAGATTTATTTATAAAATGTTTAAGGCAAAAAAAACATATCCTGTGAGATAACTTGATTGAAATCTTAGATAACTTACCTCATTATTATATCCCCCCAAAACGTAAAGTTTTCCAGCATGTGCTACAACTCGTGGTGAGCAACAAGAAAAAGGCATGGGAGACATAAGAGTCCAGGTGTTAGACACAGGATCATATCGCTGGACGTCATTCTGAAGTACTCTGTCTGTACTAATTCCACCCAGGGCAAAAAGATATCCACCTAGAAGGCAAAGTAATTTTTGCTATTAATTACACTTCCCCTTTCATATAAATATGCACCTCCAGATCGTGTGTTTTAACTATGGTCTCATTCATATGCTGAAGACTTTATATAAGAGGATGTAAACATAAACCTAATTTTAGTAGAAAAATAAATCTGTTCAGCACAGATAGTAAGCAGAACACTAACCCTTTCAGGGTCCAGACCCCTGATCTGAAAATTGCTCTCAGGGTCCAAAAATTTTCAAAATAAATTACTTTTTCTTATGAAATAACAGAGAATCTTTTACCAAAGGTAATGAAACCATAAGTATGAATTTGATGAAAAACTCATGAAATTATGCTCTCACAAAGTTAGCAGTCTCAGTGATATTTACATACTGACGATTTCTCCTACTTTAAATCCTACTGTAGGATAATTCCATTGTTCTAGTCGACCAACTCATAGCTATTTCCCTAGTATTCCTTCCATTCTATCGATTAAGTACAAGAAACTGCCCATTTACCTATTACAACTATCCAATAAAGTGATTAGAAATCACAAATTTGGCCAATTTCACACAAAATTAAAAAGTTAACAATTTCAAAATAAGGCCCAGAATAAACAATGTAGACATTCCTTACACTAAAACAACATTTCCTCTGTTCATCAGTTATGTCCCTAGGCCTCTCCTATATTACACTTGCTTTCCATTTTGAATTTTTATTCACACAAAAAATAGAAGATTTACCAGTATGCAGACTATTGTATTATTATAATAATTGCATAAAACAATGTCAGCACATTCGTGAATGTGTATTAGACTGACCAGTTAGACATGTATTGGATGAATGAAGTAATTTGTGTCCTCTGGAATATCGGCAAAAATCGAACATTTCCATTAGTTTGAGCTCAATTTCAAGCTACTTTCAGTTCTGAAACCAATCAAAATCTTTTCTATTTTTGTAATATACCTTCTATTCTATCAAATGATACCAAGAAACTGAAAATACAACCATAAAAACCATCTGAAAATACACTACAAAATTGCTATTGTAAACCAAATTCACAGACAGTTTTTCCACATCATGCACTGTGTGGGGCAGGATTTTTTTATATGGTGCACACTCCCTGCATAGACTCATTCTCTCATGTCTAGGCCCAAATTTACCACTCACAGCTTATCTGAATGAGCTGAACTCATCTTGTAGTTCTACAGCACAGACCCAGAGTTCAAACCTGTAGTACTATGGCACAGACCTCGAAATGGTTAAGAAAGGATACTAGAAACTTTTTTGTCACAAAGTAGAACAATGGAATGGATTTAGATATGTACTAAATGCTACAACCACTGAAAATTAAAAATACTGTATAATATGACTAAATTACTGAACATGGGACAACACAAACATAGCTTTGCTCCTATAGTTACAAATAGGTAATTACACCCACCTTCAACAACAAGTGCAGGCTTTATCCTCGGGAACCACATTGGTGCCACCCGGACATGAGCTCCTGCGTGTTTCCCTGAGCCAAGTATATCCACCAGATAAATGTTAGCATTACCATCAGCACATGCCAGTACCGTCTTCATTCCTCTCTCTCTGATGAATCTGATTCTCCTTGTCTTGTTAAGAGCATCTAATACTCTTTTCGCACCAGGAGAGTCCCAAGGAGGATTGGAAGCTCGAAGATCTTGTAAAGCTCGTTGAAATTTTGGATCATACTTCAAATCATTAGACTCGCGTAAACAACCAGTAACTAGAGATCTGAAAATTATCATATGGTATATTAAGTTGTTAGGATAATTAAAAGTCAAATTAACTTTTTTTATAGCCTGGTCACTAAAACAAAATTCAACCATTTAATGCATTTTAAAAGAATATAGAAAAGCTTGCAATCTTTCAGGCTTAATAATTTCATTGGTAGCTTCCCCAGAATTTTTTTATAAACAATTCCACGATGTAAATGAAACAAAAATAAAATGAATATCAGTCACTGGAAACATTTATAAATTAACTGTAGACACTGGAGAGCATTTCTAGCTTTGCAGTTTTGCCTGAGGCAAGGATTTCCTAGGAACTAACTCATTTGTTGCTGCTCGTGGTCTGCAAACTAATTCACACCACAACCTAGCTTGCTAGGCATTTTCTAAAGAAAACTGTTAAGTTCTCTCTTAAGCTGGATTATGGTACTAGCAATATTTTTATAAATACATGTGTATGTAATGGAATTCTTGCACTTAAAAGATTGAAAAGACTCCAGTCTTTGCTATTAATACAGAGGATGGTTTCAGGAAAATGGACTACAAGGAGATTCGAGAACCTTGAACTAACACTAGGAAAGAAGACCAGGGAAGATATGATCATGACATACAAAATAATCAGGGCCTAGATAAGATTTGGTAGGGGCAAACTTTTGAGATGTAAGGAGAGAGAGAGAGAGAGAGAGGGGACACAGATGGCAGCTACAGTAAACAGATGAGCCATAAGAATATCAAATACTTTTTTTCAGTCTCAGGGTGTTAAATGAAATGCATTAGTAAGCATGAACTGGCCCTGAAGACCATGGGATTGGCTTAAGCCGGTAGGAGACTTGGACCTGCCTCGCATGAGCCAGTAGGTCTGCTGCAGTGTTCCTTCTTTCTCATGTTCTTAAATTCATAAAGCCGATCAATAAGAGTTTAATGGATGGGGTTAGAGCAGAAACAAATTAGATTAGCACAATTAGACATGTACACCTATGTGAGTACTCTTTCTGGTACTGAAAGTGGAAGTCATGATATATGTGTACTGTACAGTGGACCCCCGAGTAACGAACAAAATTCATTCCAGAAGACTGCTCAAGTGCCATTACCGAACGAATTTACTCCCTTAAGAAATAATGTCAAGTAGGTTAGTCCATTTCAGACCCCCAAAAATACACTTACAAAAGCACTTACAATATTATACTTACATAATTGTACGATTTCCGGGGTGTTCGTAACTCGGGGGTCCACTGTATTTCAGAATTAGATGCAGTGGAGACATCATGTTTAAAGAGCAATGTGTGGGGTGAATATCACACAGAAAATTCGGAGAGTAAAAATTAAAAGATGATGAGGAGTCATCAAGGGCATAATTCAGAAGGCTGAGATGGGGATGTTCAGGTGGTTTGGGCATGTAGAGAGATAGGATGATAAAAAAAACGAATTTGTTCCCATAAGGAATAATGTAAATTAGATTAGTCCTTTTAGGCCCCAAAAAATACACTTACAAAAGCACTTACAAAAATACACTTACATAATTGTTCAAGTTTGGAGGTGAACGTAAACCAGGGGTCCACTGTATATCTGGGTGGAAGGTAGGAGGGGTAGGGGTCATCCCAGGAATGGTTGGAGGGAGAGTGTAAAAGAGGTTTCAAGTTTTAGGGACTTGAGCATCCACAAGGCTTGTGTGAATGTGCTAAACAGAAGTGAATAGAGAGAAGTGGTTTTAATGGACGTGCTATTAGAGTGTGAGCAAGGTAACTTTTACAAAGGGATTCAGGGAAACTGATTAGCTGGACTTGAGTCCCGGAGGTGGGAAGGGCTGTGCCTGAACTGTGGAGGAGGAGTAGGGATGTTGCAGCTAGAGGGTAATCTGAATCCTGATGTCAGCACACTTCTGGAAAGACAGCAATTGAATAAATGATGGTAAATGTGTTGGCTGCTCTAGGTAGTAGGTTGGTAGGCAGCAACCGCCCAGGAAGGTACTACCGTCCTGCCAAGTGAGTGTAAAACGAAAAGCCTGTAATTGTTTTACATGATGGTAGGATTGCTGGTGTCTTTTTTCTGTCTCATAAACATGCATGATTCAGGGAAACCAGTTAATTGATTTATATGGACTTGAGTCCTGGAAATTGGAAGTACAATGCCTGCACTTTAAAGGAGGGGTCTGGGATAGTGACAGCTGGGAGGGACTTTTCTCAGCTGTCGTATCTGAGCTCCTCTGCAAAGACAGTGATTATGTATGAGTGTGGTGAAAGTGTTGAATGATGATGAAAGTATTTTCTTTTTGGGGATTTTCTTTCTTTTTGGGTCACCCTGCCTCGGTGGGAGACGACCGACTTGGAAAAAAAAAAAAAAAAAAAAAAAAAACATGCAAGATTTCAGGTATGTCTTGTTACTTCTACTTACACTTAGGTCACACTACACATTCATGTACAAGCATATATACAGTGGACCCCCGGTGTTCGTGATGTTCCAAACTCGAACAATTATGTAAGTGTATTTTTGGGGGTCTAAAAGGACTAGTCTAATTTACATTATTCCTTATGGGAATAAATTCGTTTGGTAATGGCACTTGAACAGCATTCTGGAACGAAAAAATCACAAAAACCGGGGGTCCACTGTATACACACCCCTCTGGGTTTTCTTCTAATTTCTTACTAGTTCTTGTTCTTATTTTCTATCTCCATGGGGAAGTGGAACAGAATTCTTCCTCCGTAAGCCATGCGTGTTGTAAGAGTCAACTAAAATGCCGGGAGCAAGGGGCTAGTAACCCCTTCTCCTGTATACATTACTAAAGTTAAAAAGAGAAACTTTTGTTTTTCTCTTTGGGCCACCCCGCCTTGGTGGGAAACGGCCGATTTGTTGAAAGAAGAAGAAGAAGAAATGTGTTTTCTTTTTGGGTCCCCCTGTCTTGGTAGGAGGTCATTGAGGCAAAAAGAAAATTAATGTTAAGTTTCAATTCTCAGGTAATTTGGATTTATCTGTCAGAAATAAATATACATCACTGAAAACTTAGAGGAAATACAGTGGTACCCCGACTTACGATGGTCCCCAAACACACCCTTTTATGTAAGTTGATTTTTTTAAATGCTTTTGTAAGTGTAATTTTGGGGGTCTAAAAGGACTAGTCTATTTTACATCATTTCTTATTGAGATAAATTCGTTTGGTAATGGCACTTGAACAGCATTCTGGAATGAAAAAATATCGTAAGTCGGGGTACCACTGTACTGTCATATATGTACAGTTACATTTATTTTTTTTTATTTATTAACACCGGCCGATTCCCACCAAGGCAGGGTGGCCCGAAAAAGAAAAACTTTCATCATCATTCACTCCATCACTGTCTTGCCAGAGGGGTGCTTTACACTACAGTTATAAAACTGCAACATTAACACCCCTCCTTCAGAGTGCAGACACTGTACTTCCCATCTCCAGGACTCAAGTCCGGCCTGCCGGTTTCCCTGAATCCCTTCATAAATGTTACTTTGCTCACACTCCAACAGCACGTCAAGTATTAAAAACCATTTGTCTCCATTCACTCCTATCAAATACGCTCACACATGCTTGCTGGAAGTCCAAGCCCCTCGCACACAAAACCTCCTTTACCCCCTCCCTCCAGCCTTTCCAAGGCCGACCCCCTACCCCGCCTTTCCAAGGCCGACCCCCTACCCCGCCTTCCCTTCACTACAGATTTATACACTCTTGAAGTCATTCTGTCTCGCTCCATTCTCTCTACATGTCCGAACCACCTCAACAACCCCTCCTCAGCTCTCTGGATAATAGTTTTGGTAATCCCGCACCTCCTCCTAATTTCCAAACTCTGAATTCTCTGCATTATATTCACACCACACATTGACCTCAGACATGACATCTCCACTGCCTCCAGCCTTCTCCTCGTTGCAACATTCATCACCCATGCTTCACACCCATATAAGAGTGTTGGTATAACTATACTCTCATACATTCCCCTCTTTACTTCCATGGACAAAGTTCTTTGTCTCCACAGACTCCAAAGTGCTCCACTCACCCTTTTCCCCTCATCAATTCTATGATTCACCTCATCCTTCATAGACCCATCTGCTGATATGTCCACTCCCAAATATCTGAATACATTCACCTCCTCCATACTCTCTCCCTCCAATCTGATATCCAATCTTTTGTCACCTACTCTTTTTGTTATCCTCATCATCTTACTCTTTCCTATACATATTCACCTTCAATTTTCTTCTTTTACACACCCTACCAAATTCATCCACCAACCTCTGCAACTTCTCTTCAGAATCTCCCAAAAGCACAGTGTCATCAGCAAAAAGCAACTGTGACAACTCCCACTTTGTATTTGATTCTTTATCTTTTAACCCCACACCTCTTGCCAAGACCCTCGCATTCACTTCTCTTACAACCCCATCTATAAATATATTGAACAACCACGGTGACATCACACATCCTTGTCTAAGGCCCACTTTTACTGGGAAATAGTCCCCCTCCCTCCTACACACTCTAACCTGAGCCTCACTATCCTCATAAAAACTCTTCACTGCTTTCAGTAACCTACCTCCTATTCCATACACCTGCAACATCTGCCACATTGCCTCCCTATCCACCCTATCATACACCTTTTCCAAATCCATAAATGCCACAAAAACCTCTTTACCCTTATCCAAATACTGTTCACCTATATGTTTCACTCCAAACACTTGGTCTACACACCCCCTACCTTTCCTAAAGCCCCCTTGTTCATCTGCTATCCTGCTTTCTGTCTTACTCTTAATTCTTTCAATAATAACTCTACCATACACTTTACCAGGTACACTCAACAGACTTATTCCCCTATAATTTTTGCACTCTCTTTTGTCCCCTTTGCCTTTATACAAAGGAACAATAAATGTTCTCTGCCAATCCCTAGGTACCTTACCCTCTTCCATACATTTATTAAATAATAGCACCAACCACTCCAAAACTATATCCCCACCTGCTTTTAACATTTCTATCTTTATCCCATCAATCCCAGCTGCCTTACCCCCTTTCATTCTACCCACTGCCTCACGAACTTCCCCCACACTCACAACTGGCTCTTCCACACTCCTACAAGATGTTATTCCTCCTTTCCCTATACACGAAATCACAGCTTCCCTGTCTTCATCAACATTTAACAACTCCTCAAAATATTCCCTCCATCTTCCCGATACCTCTAACTCTCCACTTAATAACTCTCCTCTCCTATTTTTAACTGTCAAATCCATTTGTTCCCTAGGCTTCCTCAACTTATTAATCTCACTCCAAAACTTTTTCTTATTTTCAACAAAATTTGTTGATAACATCTCACCCACTCTCTCATTTGCTCTCTTTTTACATTGCTTCATCACTCTCTCAACCTCTCTTTTTCTCTCTATATAATCTTCCCTCCTTGCATCACTTCTACTTTGTAAAAACCTCTCATATGGGAACAAATTCGTTCGGTAATGGCACTCTAACAGCATTCTGGAATGAATTTTCAACGAAAACCGAGGGTCCACTGTACTCAACATTCAAGTGGGAGTTATTTATGAAAAGAAAGACAGTGTTATGTACAATATTTTACAAAGACAAAGCCCATTTAATTAACCGAGATTTATTAGTGTACAAAGTTTGCATTAAATTTTTAGTGTCATATATAATAATAGTACGTACTACATCAAATCCACTTGAATAGTACATGTGCATAAGATTAAAAAAATAAAAAATTTCCAAGAATCTTACTCAACATCTGGCGTTGCTGTAAGGTTGGAATTCAGCCACACCACAAGAGCAGTGAGGATATCCACTTCTGACTTAACTGTGAGTCCATCTTGAGACAGGAGATCTTTCAAGCGCTCCTCACTCAAATTACGGAACTCTTCAGTTCGTACAATTTGCCTGAAATATTAGAAACAAAATTAATATTTTGGAATAGGTTAATAACACAAATATGTGGAAACCTCAACACTGCTCTACACACAAGTAAAACACTACATATAAAAGAAAAAACATTAAAGAGAGTATTGTTTGTGTTATAAACCTTGTGAGAATGGAAGAGATATTAAAGTGCTTATGACTGGGTATTATTTATTTACCTGATATAATAATGAGGCACTGAATGTAAAACAATCTAACATCTTTTAAACTTATCCACAATAGAAACTGATCGATTCATATTCACTTAAAGTCTTTATTTTATCCATGTCTGACACTAACCGTAGATACTATTCCATCAACACTGCTTTACACATATCATATAGAGTATCATATACAAAAATATTTCAAGAAAGGGATGCCAATGGAAGCAGTCTTGCAGTGAAGGTAGGGAACAGAGGGATAACTAATGGGAATAGATCAACAATGTGTGATTACCTATTGTTATTATGTATCTGTGGTTACAGGATTAGAACAGATCTGCTAGATGGTACAGTACTATTGGTATCAGGTGGGTTAAATAAGCTCTTAAAAAACACACAATATCCAAGATGAAGCCTATTTAAGGTACAGTACATTAAATTGCTCAAAGATGTTCACTTGAGCTAACACACTTTTCTAAGATATCACATGACAGGTTAGACTTATTACAATGGAGAGGAAATAGTATATTGTCAATATTAATAAGTAGTTCAGTTCACACCAAACTCGATTCAATTCTAAAATAATTATATTTTGCACTATGGGTATGGATACACTTAATGGGTGGGGTCTAAAAAATTGAATTTTATTAAGATGCAAAGTGAAGAAACAGATGACCAGGTATAATGATATGTAACCAAAAAATAGAGATATTATAGCCCTCAGATAGGGACTGACATCTCAGTGTGTTGCTGGCTTCTTAGTCCTTCATACTGCTGGTGAAGGGTCCCAGGTTTTAGTGTGTTCCTGGCCACAGATAAGCCTTGAGCCAAGCCCAGGTCCTGTCTAGCCAAGGCCTGGCTCTCACTCACTCTACGCAGTTTCTCCCAACAAGAATTCTCAAAAACATGCCTTCTATCATACAGCTAATTATCATACAGCTAATTATCTCTGTTATTTAAGGTTTTTTCTCTATTAAACTGTGCATTATTTTGTATAAGGATTTTTCAAACTTTGATTATTTTTTCTGTGCTTAAAAACACTCGTGCAGTTTTCTCTGTTGTTCAAGGTTTTCTCAGTGTTATTCAAGGTTTTTTGTATCAGTACTGATACAAAATCCTAACTAATCATGACTTTAAATACTGGTACCTTTTTATCAGTACCAGTATCTTTCTATAAGTACTGGTATCATTCTATTAGTACCAGTAACTTTTTATCAATACCAGTACGTATCTTTCTGTCAGTACTGGAATCTTTCTGATAGTATATCTTTTCATCAGTACTGTTATCTTTCTACATGTAATACTACTAAGTAGAATTTAAATAGGTCAGACATGGAATTAATGGCATGACACTGACAATAGTGAAGAAAAGACATAACAAAAAACAAACTTTTAATGGGACAACATTTTCAGTATGTTAATTTTTTTTTTTTCAACAAGTCAGCCCTCTCCCACCGAGGCAGGGTGACCCAAAAAGAAAGAAAATCCCCAAAAAGAAAATACTTTCACCATCATTCAACACTTTCACCTCACTCATACATAATCACTGTCTTTGCAGAGGCGCTCAGATACAACAGTTTAGAAGTCCCTCCAAACTGCCAATATCCCAAACTCCTCCTTTAAAGTGCAGGCATTGTACTTCCCATTTCCAGGACTCAAGTCCGGCTAACCGGTTTCTCTGAATCCCTTCACTAAATATTACCCTGCTCACACTCCAACAGCTCGTTAGGTCGCAAAAACCATTCGTCTCCATTCACTCCTATCTAACACGCTCATGCACGCTTGCTAGAAGTCCAAGCCCCTCGCCCACAAAACCTCCTTTACCCCCTCCCTCCAACTTTTCGAGGACGACCCCTACCCCACCTTCCTTCCCCTACAGATTTATACACTTGGTAGTAGGTTGGTAGACAGAAACCACTCGGGGAGGTACTACCATCCTACCAAATGAGTGTAAAAAGGAAGCCTGTATTTTGTTTTACATGATGGTAGGATTGCTGGTGTCTTTTTTCTGTCTCATAAACATGCAAGATTTCAGGTGCGTCTTGCTACTTCTACTTACACTTAGGTCACACTACACATGAATGTACATGTTTATGTATTCACACTCATCTGAGTTTTCTTTGATTTTATCTTAATAGTTCTTATTCTTATTGCTTTTCCTTTCATATTCATGGGGAAGTGGAATAAGAATGTTTCCTCTGTAAACCATGCGTGTTGTAAAAGTCAGCTAAAATGCCAGGAACAATGGGCTAGTAACCCCTTTTCCCATACAGCTTACTAAAAAAGAAAAAGAAGAAACTATGTTAATATCTCAACATATTATAATACTGTCCCAATAAAAGCTTGTTCTGCAAAGTGTCTTTTCTTGAAACAAAACCCCAAAGCATAATTTCAAATTGAAGATAGGATTTATACAAAGGGAAAATAAACTGTGCAAGCCAACAAAATAATAATATAAAAAACATACTACTATAAATGAAAAAAATATTGGAATTTTAATGGAAGAAGAACCCACCAAAGTTCACATGATATTCAATGATTATTACAGTAAATTCTAATACAAAAACTTTTTCCAATGCTTAAATTGACTTCACCTTTATACGAAGTCTCAGATAAACATGAGTTTCCATGTCTAAATAGCGACATGAAACACATGATGAGACTGACTTGGAAAAGCACACTGTGAATTAACTTTTTGTCCCAACTTAGTGTCACTTAGTGTCACGTCGAGGTGTGGCTGTCCCAGAATGACAGTAGTTGGGGGAACTCCTGCCACTTCTTGACACACATTCCCTCCTTAACATTAGGTTCTTAACCTAATAGGGATCCTTACTAACACTCAGACAATCTGATCTGTACCCTTCACCTAAAATCAGTGGTCAGACGTCCAGAATCTCATCTGGGTTCCATAGACTTCTCAAGCTATAAATGTGAAAATAAAATTCAGGTGACCTACATCTCCCTATGTGACATCCCTCCGTGACTCCCTGTTCCACCATCACACTCCTCCACTCTCAGAACACTGAAGCAGAAATTTGATTCCAAGATTTCTGCACCCACACATGGATCTACCAAGCAAAATTGGAGTTGCTTGAGTCAGATGTTATATGCTTCACTGGCTGTGCATTTTTAGGTACTGGCTAGTCTGTCTCGATATCATGGCAATAACAACTCCAAGGCAACAATCCCGCGAACACGCAGGCTCGGTAGTGGGAGGATAGACTGTACACAAGGTGAAGTGGCATGTGGGTAGCTGGGGTGAAGATGTGGGTTGTGGGGGTGGCAGTTAGGGTTGTAAGGGTGGACATAAGAGTTGGGGGTTGGAGGGGTGATAGGAAAGAAGAGGTTCTGGCTGATAAGTACCCAAAACCCTGAGCAATGAGGGCTGGCATAAGGTAAGAAGTCCATAATGTGAGGCATAGCTGGGGCAGGCAAGATAGCCAACAAGAGAAGGAAGCCACATTGGGGTAGGCCATGCTGGGTACAGTCTGGGGCACCATTCACCATAGTGGCCTAAAAATAAAGATGTGCCACTACTGCAATGTAGTGCCCACCTGGACAGTGATAAGGCCATAAAGGGACGTTGAGAAGACATCTCGAACACTGATATAGTACTGATGGGCATTGACTAGCCATCTAGGAAGACATCTTCCTGGCACTTGGCAGCCCATAATATGTGACAGCAGAGAGGTGGGCTAGCTGTGGAAGGTAAGAAATTACTGTGAACTGCTAGCCAGTGACTATAATGGCATATGGTGTCATCTCAGAAAGACAACTAACCTATCCCCCATTGACTTGTTGTCTCTGGAAAGCACAGTGCCTCTCAAGTAATGTGTTACCCTTCAATCTTTACACGAACAGATTCTTCCCACTTCCTGCTACATGTAGCTCAACATTCAAATATAATTCCTCTGGAAACATGAATATTAGGAGGAGGGCACATCGACATTAACACATGATCAATTTGAAATACTCAATAATTTACCAAAATATGTGCAAAATGGAGAAGTAAAATAAACTATTACAGTGGCTAAAAGATTTTTCTGTGTGAGAGGAAAATGAAAAATTTCCTTATGGCAAAATATCAGCAGCATGCTCCAACAAGATACAAAATAATAGATAAGGAAGATTTCCTAAAAGTATCAACAGGGGACACAAGAGGCCATAGTTATAAACAAGAGAAGAAAATGTACTGAGAAAATAGTAGAAAGTTTATTCAAAAACAAAATAAAAGGCTTGAAGCTCAAAAATGACTACAAAATTTAAAAAGATATATGATAGTTCAAATACTAAAAATGGGATATCGTGAGCTTAGTTCTACATCTACAGCTAGGTAATTATAATGATCAGTAATTTTAATTTCGTCAATATCGATCTTGATTTATATAAATAACTTGTCAGAAGAAATAAAAAATAATGCATAAGAACATGTTTGTGGATGATACAAAAATCCAATAAAGAAAAAAAAAGAAAAACAACTAAGAATCAATACAAGGCTTGGATAAATTGAGCAAATTGATGATGGAATTTAATGTGGATGAGTGCTATGTAAAGGACATAGAAAAAGTAACAGGCAATAGGAATACAGACTGTGATATATTATTGAAAATATGAAATAGAGATGGGGTTCTAGGAGCAATTATTAACAATTACAAACAGAGTGGTATTCATGACCTAAAAGAAACTTGTGCATAATAAAGAAAAATTTCAAGAATGTATTGCAAAAGGACTTCGATAAAAAATAGAAACATTCAAAATGCCATGATTGGTTGACAGAAGGATAAAAATAGATAAGCCATAAACTGTAAAAGATCAAAAAAAGTCATATGATAATGCATATAATAATTTCTTAGCACCACCAACATAAAGAACAAGTTGCTTCTAGAAAGTTTGTTTTTGCAAATAATGATAAGAATAGTGGAATATGCCTTTTACCACTGAGAAAAAATAATAAAAATATTGCATAGTAAATTAATTAATGACCATGTAGGTTCAATATGAACACAACACTAGCACCATCTCTGCTGAAAATGCTTATTTTCTAAAATAATTGTTTCATGTGTCTTGTTTCCTTGTCATTATTTTCACTAGAACAAATCATCTTCCATTTATATTTTTTGGTAAAAAATGTATAATATTCATTGTGGCTAAGAAAAGCAAGCAAAGATAACAGGAGATAGTATTTGACATAATTGTCTGTATAATTGTGGAAGAGAAAAGAAACATGAATTTTTGGACCTTAAAAGTGTTAAAACTAGTGTCTACAATAAATTATGATACATTATGAAGAATTTTTTATTATTCTCACTGCTATGCATTGAGTGTGTGCTGATAAATGCAGAATTTTTTACAAAACTCCAAATAAAAAACTGGCAAAGATAAAAGTTTGCACTATAAGAAGTGAATGTGCATACTGTATATGTGAGTCATGACCATGGTTTAAAAGTTTCTGCTAAACAGCAGAAAAATATATACAATATGTAAAGAAAAAGATAAAACAAATAACAAACCTATGCTTAAAATGTTGGCAGATGAAGTCTTGAGCAAAATGAACAAGACGTGGACAGGAGAACTGTTGAGCAAACTGTAGTATTCCCAAACAGTTGTCCACGTCAATTCTGGCCATCAAGAACTTAATGCACAGTTCCTTCAGAAGAAATGCATGTGAATAAATGCATATACATATATTAAAATGACAAAACACTAAAAAGGGCAGCCAACAGTAAATCTAAGATCTATCAACTTACACATACAGTGGACCCCCACCTAACGAGCAAAATTCATTCCAGAAGCCTGCTCAAGTGCCATTACCGAACGAATTTACTTCCTTAAGAAGTAATGTCATGTAGGTTAGTCTATTTCAGACCCCCAAAAATACACTTCCACAAGCACTTACAATATTATGCTTACATAATTGTACGATTTCCGGGGTGCTCGTTAGGCGGGGGTCCACTGTACTGTATATTACTATCCCTACATTAGAATTTCAACTGCAAGATCATAAGTGTAACTAAAGATTATACAGTAAAAAAAAAAAAAACTCAACTTAAATTACAATTTGTGGCTGAACAATGTCCAGAAAGGATATATACATCCAATAAATCCAGATGTTTCCCTTACTGTTATGGTCGGCTAAGTAAATGTCCAGAAACAACAGGCACTCCATTAAAGCCAAAATTGTCCATTACTGTTACGATCATAGAAAAACTCTCTCATCACTTGAATTTAATGGACAACTGGATTTAAAGGATACCCGCTAACTCTTATTAGTCTGTTAAATTGATATTTCTAGAAATTACATTGATTAAGATTTAAATCCTGTAAGTTTACTTAATATCCAAACTGTGTACTACTAATAAATTATAATCCTTTCATAAAAACAAAGGAGATAAAATATTTAAATACAATTTTGTTATGAAGGAGCTTCTAAGCAAGAAGGGCTTTTCAAAAGGGTTTTAAAATTAGGATATGTAAACTAAGAACAATTGAAAAGTTATACATACTCTTGCATTACTAGTGCAAAAATTAATTAACATAATTTTCTTTCCATCCTATAAGATATATTTAATTTTTTTATTTTCTATCCAAGTCAAAATGCTTTTGCTACCATGCAGGGCAATTTTTTAAGTTAAAAGTAATTTTTTATTTTAACACACTGGCCAGGTATACTCCAGGTCTCCCACCAAGGTAAACTGGAAGTAGGAAAAATTCTCGAAGCCCTTCTAAAAAATAAACACTTTTACCACCATTCACTCTATCACTGTCTTGCCAGAGGTGAACAGAAAGGTAATTTTTTTTTTTTTCAACAAGTCGGCCGTCTCCCACTGAGGCAGGGTGACCCAAAAAGAAAGAAAATCCCCAAAAAGAAAATACTTTCAGAAAGGTAATATGTGCATTTATTACACATCTAGAGTAGTATTAGAGAAAGAAAGAAGTGTCAAGCACATAGTAAAGATACCACAAGGCAGACAACCCATACTGTGGTACAGTTATTTCTTCATAACACAACTTACTGTAGTTTATCATTCTGCCATTTAATACAACCTTAAATTCACTGCAGTGATCATTCAGGGAAATTTTCTGAAGATTATGAAATAATTAACTGAGGGAGTGGTATCAAAAAGGCAAATGGAAAGTAAAACTTGCCGTTTGGGGTATAGCTATCAATCACTGTAATTTCTACATGGTTCATTGACTTAGACACAAAAATATATTGTAATAACTCTATTCAGAATGGCTAATATTAGTTTATCTTACCATACACCTATTGACAAGCAGTACAGAATTCTAAATTTTTAACCAACCAGTAATTACTGTATTGCATTATATTAAAACACCATTTTTTTAAATATGTCTTATTCTGAATATTATGCATATGAGAAGATTCACAAATACATACTGTACCAGTGAGCATTCTATTCTCAGCCCTGTTACCATTAATTATTTATGTACATTGTATACATTACTTTTTGTAACGTTTTCTGAAGAAGAAATTTGAGTTTAAATCTTTATCATATTTTTATTTTTACTATTTTTGCACGGAAGGATGGGTGGGGATACTGTTTCTCGCAGGATCATTTGAACTGTGATGGCCATTTACTCCTGGCAAGACAACTACAGTGGAACCTCTGGTCACGAAGGCTTCCGAACACAAAAAAATCAGTTCACGAACAAAAAATTCGCCAAATTTTTGCATCTGGTCACAAACACGTAATCAGGTGTCGCACAAACATAGCCGTGCCAATTTTCACATACTGCACCATTTTTTCGCACGCACCAATTTTCTCTACTTCCTGTTGTTTGTGTACACCTAACAAACACTCTAGCCTTGTAGTCAGTCTCGGTCGGACATGCGTCATTCGTTGTGAACTTGTGTCGTATTTCGTGTTTTTTTTAATTCATTTTGTTTTCTTGGTTGTTTACGGTATGTTTTTCTCTCTGTTATTTAAGGTTTTTTCTCTATTAAACTGTGCATTATTTTGTATAAGGATTTTTCAAACTTTGATTATTTTTTCTGTGCTTAAAAACACTCGTGCAGTTTTCTCTGTTGTTCAAGGTTTTCTCAGTGTTATTCAAGGTTTTTACATTTTGTTTACTATTATACTGTGCATTCTATGGTATAATTAACTATTTTTGTGCTTAAAAATCTTAAAAAAACAATATTTACATACAGTTCGTAGGGATCTGGAACAGATTAATCATATTTACATACAATCCAATGGGGGAAATTAGGTTCGGGTCACGACCAAATCAGGTCGCAACCAGAGTTTTGTAATGAATTATGGTCATGACCAGAGGTTCCACTGTACTGAATAAATGATGGTGAATGTGTTTCCTTTTTTATTACTATACAGGAGAGCTGCTTATACACCAGGTTAGGTTCCAGGCTACTGCTGTAAATTGAAAATTGCTGTAAAGTAAATCACAGCCTTTTTTTTACTTTTAAATGCATATAAATGCCTGATAACATGTTTACACTTTCATATATTAAGTGAGAAATAGAGCTAGGCCTAAAAAATGCATATACAGTACATACATTACTTACCTCAAAATATTTTCATCCTTAGCTTATATATTTATTGTAAGAAGTCTGAATAAATGAAGAATGGGTACACAGTGGACCCCCGGTGTTCGTGATTTATTCGTTCCAGAATGCTGTTCAAGTGCCATTACCAAATGAATTTATTCCCATAAGGAATAATGTAAATTAGACTAGTCGTTTTAGACCCCCAAAAATACACTTACAAAAGCACTTACAAAAATACACCTACATAATTGTTCGAGTTTGGAGCATAATGAACACCGGGGGTCCACTGTAATTGAAAACCACTGTATCAGCAAAACACCATAAAGTAAAGCGCTGTAAAGTGGGGCCTGCCTGTACCTTAGTGGAAAAAGCCTTATTCTATTGCATCTTACACATACAACGTATAAATATACAATGGTCTAACAAAAATGGAATTGCTTAACAAAAGATTATTCGGAAAATATTCTAGGCAAAAATAATACTATTCTGTCACCAAGCTATCTTTGCTTAACACATTTTAATACTGTAACTAACCTTTAAATCTGTCATGAGGAGCAGATCACTTGCTTGTAATATGTCTTGAATGTTATCATTATCTAGGATGACTCGGCCCGTATAAATAAAATCTAATATAAGTTCAAATGTTTTACAGGTAATATCCAACTTGGGTTCAGCTGTACGGTGTAAGCCACCCTGTGATTCCTCCTCAAATTCATAGAGAATCCTAGAAAATAAACAACTTTTTGAGATTAACTACAATAACAATTACAACAGCAATAATAATAACAATAATAATAATACATATGTAATAATAAAATAATAATCCACAAAGGACCAAAACACTGTAATGATTCATCTTCTCCCATCTATTTTGTGTCTAACTCTTCTGATATTAATTCTACAATGCACTTTACCCAATACACTGTATTTAACAATTATTTCACTATAATTCTTACATTTTTTCTTGTCCCATTCATTTACACAAACCAACTATACCTGCTTTCCACTAATATTTTTAACGCCTATCTTTCTTTCTGTAATATTAAAAAAATACACCAACAATTCTAAAACTCTATCTCCACATGCTTTCAGCATCTTAAGTCTTAATGACACTTGCTTCACCTCCCTTTTATCCTTCCTACTGCCTTGCCCCTTCATCTATAGATCTTCTTGACTCACGAAATCACACAATTCCCTATCTTCCATCTCTCCCTCTTCATCTTGCTCCTATGAAAGCTACCACTAAATGATGATCTAGTACCGTATTTTGCGGCTTATTAGACGCATTTTTTCCATAAAATGTCTCCAAAACCCACCCTGTGTCCTATAAACTGAAGGTCAGTGACAGGAGTTATAAGTTTGTGGTGTGGGGTGAGCTGTAGCTCTCCCAGCTACGTCTGATGCCGAGCCATTGAAACTAAAACAAGTCTTATAAGCCACGTTTTATAAGCCACAAAATACGGTGTATCAGTAGCCCTTCATACATGCTTGTCTTATAAGTCAACCCATCAATTTTTCATCCACAAATACATACATACTCTAGCAAACTGCTGTCATTAAGTACCTCCTCATGCTGCATGTTCTTATTTATCCTCCTATGTAAAACAATCATTACTTATTATCAAAACTCCTTCCAAGCCTAATTCCATTCTAGGTCCCCCACTGTCATTTACCCTGGCACTCCGAACTTTCTTAATATGCCATCTATAAAGTCTCTCCCGCCTTATCATTAATGTCTTCCAAAACAATTATTCTTTTACTTGGTTCAAAACTCCTTCAAATATTTACTTAACGTCTCTCACAATATTTTGCTCTAAATCTCCACTGCTCTTACCTCCAGGTGCATAAATACTTATTAAAACCTAGTTCCTAAGTCCCATTTCTATTGAAATCCACATAGATAATTCTTGAATTTAAGCATTTCTATCCACCTTTCTTTCTCAAGTGTTCATTTAATATTACCATTACTCCTTGTTTTCCTCTTGCTCTTTCACATATAAATACCTGAATTACCCCTCTTACTTCTTCCTGTTCAAACTTTCCCACCTCTTTTAATCCTGTTTCACTCAGTGCTAGAATATCTGGCTTCCATTATTTCTACGCTTAACAATCATTCTTTCTTAACATCTATATACAGTGGTACCCCGGTTTACGATATTTTTTTGTTCCAGAATGCTGTTCAAGTGCCATTACCAAACGAATTTATCCCCATAAGGAATAATGTAAAATAGACTAGTCCTTTTAGACCCCCAAAAATACACTTACAAAAGCATTTAAAAAAATAAACTTACATAAAAGGGAGAGTTTGGAGACCATCGTAAACCGGGGTACCACTGTACTACATTTAAGCACATTCAAACAACCCAACTTCAAAAAAATTTCTTCTTTTTCATTTTAGTAACTGATTAAAAAAGGGGTTACTAGACCTTTACTCCAGTATTTTGGTTGCTTTCCAAGATATGCATGACCCCTGCCACAACACTAAGTCTCCTTTTGTTTGTGTGCCACCTGAAGTATGTACTGGTTAATACATACGACCAAACTGAGAACTAGATTAGTGATTAGTGAAGGGAGGATTGAGCCTCCATCATTCCTTGCATTCAATGACTAAACGAGTTTACAACTTCTCATAAATACCGGTATGTATGTTAATACATAATACATTAAATGACTTAAAATCATGAAAGTTGCTTGGAAGTAATGAAAGAAATTATTAAACTTAACCTTCACTGTGTGACTGATTCCTGTTTTCCAGCATGTGTCCTCAAGGCAAGCTGGGAAGTTCATGTACATACTTTGCCTGTAGATGATACCAAGTACTGTACATTAAAAAAACAGCTGACCCTGAGATCCACAATAATCAGGCATTCAAACTAAATCTCATAAACCACAGATTGAATGTAAATGCATGAACTTCTCAGCTAATATGAATACAGTACAAATGGCCACCAACAACAACAGACTGCATGTAAATGCTTATGGCATACAGTTCCGTATTTGACAAAATACAGTGGAACTTCAGTACGTCAACAGCTCCCTACTCGAACAATTCGGTATTCAAACGGTTTGTTCAGTAAAAGAATCGCTCGGTAGTCGACTGTTTGCTCAGCACTCGACCAAACAAACACGACCTGCCAGAACTTCGCTGTAAACTATTTCGTGTATCTTTGTATTTTTTTCTTTTATATTATTTGTATAAATAAATCACCATGGGGCCTACGAAGATTAGTGATAACAGCCAACCAAAAAGAAAATTGGTTGGGAAAAATTTGTTCGGTACTTGAACAGATCGGCACTCGAACAGCCTTCTGGAACGAATTAAGTTTGAGTACCAAGGTTCCACTGTACTTGAGAGGTTTTTGGTAACACCTATAACTTACAAACTGCAGCTATGCACTAAACTAACAACATAAAAAATGAGTAGAAATGAGAAGAAGCAAATCTTGATCTATAATAATGGGTCCCAAATATTTACTTACAAGTGTACTGTATGTACATACCTTGTTTTACCTTGTACAGTATATGAACTAGTATCTGAATTAGCAACATCTAGATTAGTATCAACATGTAGGTTCTTACAAGATAATTAAGTATAACACAGGATCTAAGTGCTTAGTAAAAACTTAATTACCAAACTGAAGCATTCCTACCAAACCTCAGTACGGGTGGGGTCTGAACCTATGGCAAGTAAAGTCGTAAAACTTCAGGCCAGTGCGTAAGCCACTGGGCCAGCTGGCTACAATAAGATTCATCCAACTAGGTATATTTATACACCATAGGGAGGTTAGCAGGGGCCCCATTGTGACCACAAATGCAAGATTTAACATATGAATCTCCTGCCAGCATTGATGTGGCAAATTCTAGCTCAAGTCCCTTCAAAACTGCCTTCATGACTTTATTTGCAATTGTGTTATTACGATTTCATGAGTCACGAAGCATTCCTAGTATGTACTACTGTACATGTTTGTCTAACACAATACAGCTTTGTACTGATGCTGCTTAGTTAACAAATTTTTGCTCATTGTTTTTATTATACTATTTTAATTTTTCTTAGTTATGTTTTGTTTTTTCATTGATTTGTATTAATATACATTTTCATTTGAGCATATGCTGCCTGTTTGCAAATAGAAACAAAAATGTGACAAAAGAAACACAAAGAGGTGATAAAATCAAAGGTAAGAAATATGGTAAGTTAGCAATGTACCAATCAGGAGAGAATAATGAGAAACCAATATTTACTGAAGGGGGAATGCAAAAGTAGAGAATACGGAGCAGACCATCAAGATTTTGTAGTGAAGAGCTATGACCATGTCCCGTGGCTTGGTAGGCAATGCTCTCGCCTCACACACAGTGTCTGTGGTTTGATCTCCAACAAGGGGGGAAACACTGGGCGTGTTTCCTTACACCAACTGTCCCCATTCACCTAGCAAGTAAGTAGGTACCCGAGTGTTAGTCAACTGATGGCCAAGACTGAGGACCGCAATGGAAATAAGACAGACAGTCTCTCGATGACACATTGCTTTCTTTGGGTTATCCTCGGTGGCTAACCCTCTGGGGTTAGAAATCCAAACAAAATCTTTTCTTATGAATCCTTACATGGAGTCCATAAGAGACTTCCTAATGCTAGTGAATTAGTATTCCTAAAATGTAAATAGAAGCCATGCTACCAAAGCTCTGGACATAGCAAGATATCCAAGGCTGGCGAGCAAGTCACAGGCCATCGAGCCGTGCTATGATGAATAAGACAAAAACTGGTATCTTTATTATGAAGATGTTTTGCCAACCAGTGACTTTTTCAATTCAAAGCAGAAATTATTCTGGAGACAATGGAAGATTACGTAATCTAATAAGCAAAGGGGCTCTCCTTGTTACTTCTCCCATGGTAGTACAACCACTGTGTTATGCTTACACAGACAGCCTCATCTAACAAGTGTGCTATATACATGATCTCACAATTTAAATGTGTAAATGAACACACAGAAAATTAAATGACATTAATAAGAAAAAATGCACCTATCTGAAGAAGGAAAACTTAAATATCACAATACAGTATTGTCAGAATTAAAAAATAATGGTAATGAATAACTAAAGTGTAATGAATACTTGACAATGCTCAATGCTAACCCACATGGAGACAGAAACTCAGGAGATTAATTGATCTATATGAAGAGAATCCCAGAAAGGGGTTGGAATATACAGTTCAATTAGTCTCCTGAGTTTCTGTCTTCATGTGGGCTATTACTGAGCAAAGAATAGTAAGTGTAGTTATATAAAAATATCAAAATCTTACTTGAAATATGGACAGCCAGCAGCTAGGAGAGCTTTGCTAACTTTCACAGTTCCATACAGTTCAATTAGTCTCCTGAGTTTCTGTCTTCATGTGGGCTATTACTGAGCAAAGAATAGTAAGTGTAGTTATATAAAAATATCAAAATCTTACTTGAAATATGGACAGCCAGCAGCTAGGAGAGCTTTGCTAACTTTCACAGTTCCGTCAGAGAGCTTCACCGTACCATCACAAAGAGCTGCAAAATGTCGAAATGTTGACAGCTCTTTTAGAACCCTGGATGCATGTAGTGTTCCTGTGGTATACTCTTGACGATTCATTTTCTCAGCCACTACACATACCTAAAACAATTTAACAAAAATTTTCACACTGCAATTTGTAGTTCTGCGAAGTAAATGTTTCTTGACTATTAAAGAATAATAAAAAAGAAAGAATAAAGATTTTATTTTTTGTAAAGGTTACAATGTGTAATTATAATTTTGGTTTGCTAAGTACAAAGAAAGCCACTATCATGCCAGGGCATTTTGGGCAGACTAATCCAAGTACATAATAGCTACTTAAATCTAGACAAGATAAGAGTGGTTAACTTTTATTAAAATCTTTATTTAATCTTAATACTAATGCAAGGTAGTCAAGGTGGAGGTTTATAAGAAGAAGAATCTTGAAGTTGTATATATAATAAAAACAATATTATAATTAATGGTTCAAGCAGTAATATTTCATGGATTGGCAGATGTTTAATGGACTAGAGGTCATGTAATATAGCAAAATAACTGATTAAATGTTGTTTTGGTTGGTTTGGTTAGTACAGTGGAACCCCGGTTTTCGTCCTTAATCCATTCCAGAAGGTCAGTCAAAATCCAAAATGGACGAAAACCTAAGTAATATTTCCCATAAGAAATAATGTAAATCCAATTAATCCATTCCAGACACCCAAAAATATTAACAAAAAATACATTTTATAGAGAATAACTATAGTTTTACATACAGAAAACAATGATAAATATAAATATAAAGCACTAATGAAATGGATAAATGAACATAAAGTGGTTATTGTATGTACTATAGTACACACTTACCTTGGAGGAGATGCTGGCAGAGGTTTAGGGTGGTGGAAGATAGCGCAGGGCAGCGTATGTTGTCAGTGGCCCTATAAACCTCCAACAACATTGGAGAAGTTAGTTTTGTGTCGTCCTTTTCTATCTCTTAATCGCTTAACTTACATGCTACACTCTTAATGCTACTTTATCGCTGGCTGGCGCTATAGCCTTTATCAACTCATGCTGCTTTAGTATCGTACATAACGTATAAAATCACTGAAGAATTCTATCGTGTTTCTCCCCTTCTTTATCAAAGGGCTGGCACTCTGAACTTTCTTTGGCCCCATGGTGGCTTATTTCGCAGTTGCACTCAATAAACAAGCACCAAAAACAATGGATGAACGTGCGGAGTATTGTTCACTCGACGAGTGACAGAAGTAGACTGAGTCAGGTACGTGTGAGCGGCAGCATCCCGGGCGGGTGAACACGTCTGATACGGACAATTTCTGAGTGGATGTATGAAACCCGGAGCAAAAATTTGCCAAAAAAAGTGGTCGAAATCCGAATTGTACTATGTATATTCGGACCGGACGAAAACCGGAGTTCCACTGTATTGAGAGATGAGATGATTTTTAAGCAAAATCCTAAATTTATAAGTAGTCAGAGGATCCTTTACCGGTTCAGGTAGTGAATTCCAAATCTTCGGGCCCTTTATGTGCATTGCATTTTTGCATAGTGTGACACGAGGGATGTCGAAGAGTGCCTTATGCCTTGTATTGTGACTGTGCGTTCTGTTGTAGCTATCAAGGAGAAGTTTAAGTGGAGGGTTTATATTGGAGTTTAATGTTCTGTAGATGTAGTAGGTACAATAATATGAGTGTATGTCTTGTATATTTAGCAAGTTCAGGCTTTTGAAAAGTGATAGGGTGTGCTGTCTAGCACAGGAGCTGGTAATCATCCACACAGCAGCTTTTTGTTGGGGTATTAAAGGTTTAAGGTGGTTGGCTGTGGTTGATCCCCAAGACACAAATACCATAGGTGAGGTAGGGGTATATTAATGAGCGGTATAGGGTAAGGTGTGTCGTTTGGGGTACGTAGTATCGTATCTTGGAAAGGATGCCTACTGATTTGGAAATTTTCTTGAATATATGATGGATGTGGGAATGAAATTTAAGATTATACAGTCAAGGAGAAGACCTAGAAATTTACCCTCACTGTGTCTTGAAATAGGGGAACCATTTATCGATATGTTAAGTTGGATATTTAAGGTTCTGTTTCCAAACAGCATGAAGTATGTTTTGTCTATGTTGACAGTGAGTCTGTTGGTCATCATCCAAGCATGTATTTTTAGCAGCTCGTTGTTTACAGTGTCTCTAAGTACAGCTGGGTTTGAGTGGAGGTAGACATAAGTACAGTATACAGTGGTACCTCGGTTTTCGTTGATAATTAATTCCAGAATGCTGTTCGAGCGCCGTTACCGAACGAATTTGTTCCCATAAGGACAAATGTAAATTAGATTAGTCCGTTTCAGACCCCCAAAAATACACTTACAAAGGCACTTATGTACAATAATACACTTGCATAATTGTTCGAGTTGGGAGCAGTACGAAACTCAAGGTACCACTGTACTTTGATACATTCCCCTTTTTTGCCTCCTATAGAAAAAAATATTACAAGGAACAGTTATGTGATGCACATGGTTGTAAATGTAGACTGGCATCCAGAGAACAATTATTTTCCCAATAGTGTCATTCAGACCTTGTATGTAAGCGAGGATCAGCATAAATTGGGTGTCTGGAAGGTGGAGCCTTACTAGTACCGAGGTAAATTCCTTTCAGAATTAAAAATTTTAATATTGCACAGAGTTATAATAGATACATGACGTGTTGCACAGCAGAAAGAAATAAGCATCACCATGGCCAAAATCTGGGTTAGCGAACAAATCAATTCCCTAATGTTTCATCTGTTTGTGGGAATGTAAAAATATTGTCTTCTGCATCTGTATGTTAGGCTGTGAGTCCTATAAAAAAAAAGTATGGTAACTTAAACTTCATAGCTCCGATCTCTCCATACGCTTAAGTTTTCCCCACTGTTGGGATTTGCTGCATATTCTTTTCTGCTGTGCAATGCTTCATGTATAAATATGACGTTGAATGACAACTTCATCTAAGAATATACCTAGAGTATACCTGAAGGGTGTTCCGGGGGTCAATGCCCCCATGGCCCGGTCCATGACCAGGCCTCACAGTGCATCAGGGCCCGATCAACCAGGCTGTTACTGCTGGTCACATGCCAACCGACATACGTACATACCACAGCCTAGTTGGTCGGGAACTGACTTTAGGTGCCTGTCCAGCTCCCTCTTGAAAACAGACAAGGGTCTATTGGTAATCCCCCTTATGTATATGCTGGGAGGCATACATAAGGGGGATTACCAATAGACCCCTGACTGTCTTCAAGGAGGAGCTGGACAGGCATCTAAAGTCAGTTACCAATCGACTGGACTGTGATTCATGTCAGTTTGTGTGTGGCCAGCAGTAACAGCCTTGGTGATCAGGCCCTGATCCCTACAATTCCTCAACATATTTTAAATATACATAATACCCATTTGCCACTGGACTCTATTATAATTGCATTGGTGAAAGTTTCCACTGGAGTTCCTAACCATATTTTATTTCATTACCTGGTGGGGGCAACACACTGCTGCAAGAATTAACTAAAATCTGATGAGATTTTATGGTGAAGTTATCCACACATCGCTAAGCAGCACTATTAAAAAGTTTCCCATTTACTTGACAAGGAACATGAATAAATCAAACTGAGTTAATTCCTATAAAGAAAATCCATTAATACTAAATACAGTGGTACCTCGACTTACGATGGTCCCCAAACTCACCCTTTTATGTAAGTTTATTTTTTTAAATGCTTTTGTAAGTGTAATTTTGGGGGTCTAAAAGGACTAGTCTATTTTACAACATTTCTTAAGGAGATAAATTCGTTTGGTAATGGCACTTGAACAGCATTCTGGAATGAAAAAATATCGTAAGTCGAGGTACCACTGTATTATGTTGAATTAAATATTCCCTGAAATGTTCAGGGAGATGGATCTGAGGAGCTAGGTTTTAACTGTATATACTGTAAATGTTTTCTTATTACATCTGGTGAAACAGGTTTGTCAAAACCTAATTATTTTCTTTAAATGAAACTACAGAAGGAATGTAATCATTATTATTATTATCACAGGGAAGTGCTAAATAAAGTGACTTTTTTACTCAATTATTATTATAATCAAAACTAAGCGCTAAATCCACCAGGGTCATGCAGCTCTGCCCTTTTTACTTAAGCTCTGGCTACATACAAAAGTTTTCTACAATGGTCTTCAAGGAACAGATGTTATACACACATATCTTATAGTCTAATAGTCAAACAATGTCACCAATAGAAAAAAAAAGATTTTCTTATGATTATGAACCCAGGATAACCCAATAAAAACAAGTTTTTGTCTTTGAGGATTGTCTTATTTCTATAAGGGTCCTTTAATCCTTTTCTCCAGGATGTGACCCACACCAGTCACCTAACACCCAGGTACCTACTGCATATACTGATAGCTAACTGATTTTCACACAGTTGAATTACAGCCTAGCTGTAAGCTAGGCTTCAAATAATATATTACAAGGACTCCAATGGAAATAAGTCACTCGTCTGACGTTTTTTTTGGGTTATCCTAGGTATTTACACACATGTTACTATGTATGATAATAGTAATATATGTGTTACTATTCTGGTTGGTAGTGCACTCATCTCACACATCGAGGTCCGTGGTTCGATCCCTGGTATGGGTGGAAACACTGGGGCATGTTTCCTTAAGACATCTGCTATCCCTGTTCACCTAGCAGTAAAATAGGTACCTGGGTGTTAGATGACTAGTGTGGGTCACATCCTGGGGGACAAAATTAACCCGAAATGCTCTGCATAGCCAGGGACTTTCTATATAGTATGTCACTGATGTCATGTAAGTTGTATCATACACTTGTAAAATTAATGATAATTATTATTATTATTATTATTAGTATCAAACCCTGGTCCTTTAGTATATAAGCTGAGGCGGCTACCAACTGAGCCACAGCACAGTAAAAAGGTCTTACAGCACCTTGTAATGGGAAGTAGGTAGGGGTGAAGGGGTGATAACCAAGTCTAATCAGAGGAAGGGAAGGGTAGCTCCAACTCCTTGGCTCAAGAGCAAAGTGAAAACAAGTAAATCTTGTGTAAAATTTCACCAAAATTGTCCATACGGTAAGTAAGTTTATTTAGGTACAGGTATACATAAGTACAATTATCATACATAGTGTAAATTACCCAGGATAACAAAAAAAAAAAAGGGTCAGACAGTGACTTATTTCCACTGGGGTCTTAACAGGCTGAAAATTTATTTTACAGTATATTACAATAACCTGAGGTGTATATAGCCAGCTTCTCTGACACACACTATATTACAATGAGAAATATGAATGAGAAATACATGAGTTAAGAAACTGTACAGACGAGTGAGGGAGAAAACTGTTTTAGAATTACCTCTGTCCTGCTAATTAGTTACTTTGAAGACAGTTTCTTCTTCTCTACGAGACGCTGAGTTTCATGAAGCTTCACCACCTCCTTCCTGCCACTTATCCTCTTATCTTGCTTCTCTAACACTTGTTTAGTTCCTTGTACTGTGTGCTGGGAGGGAGAGAATGAGGGAGGAGGAGGGAGGGAGAGTGAGGGAGGGATGGAAGGAGGGAGGCTGATTTAGAGGGGAGGCGGCCACCAGTGTTGTTGTGGTTATGGTTGTTGTTGAGGTTATGGTGGTTGTTAGTTGGGGGATTTTCTCTCTCTTCGTTGTGGTGGTTGTTGATGGGGTTCATGGCTGTTGTGGTTGTTGTTGGGGTTCATGGCTGTTGTGGTTGTTGTTGGGGTTCATGGCTGTTGTGGTTGTTGTTGGGGTTCATGGCTGTTGTGGTTGTTGTTGGGGTTCATGGCTGTTGTGGTTGTTGTTGGGGTTCATGGCTGTTGTGGTTGTTGTTGGGGTTCATGGCTGTTGTGGTTGTTGTTGGGGTTCATGGCTGTTGGGGTTGTTGTTGGGGTTCTTGGCTGTTGTGGTTGTTGTTGGGGTTCATGGTTGTTGTGGTTGTTGGGGTACATGGCTGTTGTTGGGGTACATGGCTGTTGTGGTTGTTGTTGGGGTACATGGCTGTTGTGGTTGTTGTTGGGGTACATGGCTGTTGTGGTTGTTATTGGGGTTCATGGTTGTTGTGGTTGTTGTTGGGGTTAATGGCTGTTGTGGTTGTTGGGGTTCATGGCTGTTGTGGTTGTTGTTGGGGTTCATGGCTGTTGTGGTTGTTGGGGTACATGGCTGTTGTGGTTGTTGTTGGGGTTCATGGCTGTTGTGGTTGTTGTTGGGGTTCATGGCTGTTGTGGTTGTTGTTGGAGTTCATAGCTGTTGTGGTTGTTGGGGTACATGGCTGTTGTGGTTGTTGTTGGGGTTCATGGCTGTTGTGGTTGTTGTTGGAGTTCATAGCTGTTGTGGTTGTTGTTGGAGTTCATAGCTGTTGTGGTTGTTGGGGTACATGGCTGTTGTGGTTGTTGTTGGGGTTCATGGCTGTTGTGGTTGTTGTTGGAGTTCATAGCTGTTGTGGTTGTTGGGGTACATGGCTGTTGTGGTTGTTGTTGGGGTTCATGGCTGTTGTGTTTGTTGTTGGAGTTCATAGCTGTTGTGGTTGTTGTTGGAGTTCATAGCTGTTGTGGTTGTTGGGGTACATGGCTGTTGTGGTTGTTGTTGGGGTTCATGGCTGTTGTGGTTGTTGTTGGAGTTCATAGCTGTTGTGGTTGTTGGGGTACATGGCTGTTGTGGTTGTTGGGAATGTTTGTTGTTGGGGATGTTTGTTGTTGTTGTTGGGGTTTGTTATTGTTGTTGGGGTTGTTTGTTGTTGTTGTTGGGGTTTGTTATTGTTGTTGGGGTTGTTTGTTGTTGTTGGGGTTGTTGTGATGGTTATAGTTGTGGTAGTTGTTGTTGGGACTATTGTGATGGTGGTTGGGGTTCCTCGCTCTTGTGGTGGTTGTGTAAGCAACTTTATTCAGATACAGGTACACATAATAATTATTATAATCAAAAGGAAGAGCTAAACCAACAGGTGCACACAAGTACAGTTACATACATTATCATACATAGCAGCATATGTATAATTACCTAGGATGACCCACAAAGTTAGACAAAGTGACTTATTTCCAATGGGGTCCTTTCAATACCTTATTATTATATTATAAAGGAGATATACTAGGAATAAGGTAAACTGGGTTATTTATATTTACATGTGTGTTAGCTATATAAAATCATTCTCCTCCCTTTCTGTCGCTACATTCATTAGGTACTTTTTGGCTCTCTTCTTAAACTGGTTCATGCTATGACTGGCTTTGACATGTGCAGGCAGTCTGTTCCACTTCGTTATTGATGTACAATAAAATGTGTTTGAAGCCTGACCACTGACTGTGGGTACCACAAAGTTGTGCTCCCTTCCCAGTCTTGACAAACTTGGCAGCAAGATATTCTGGACACTGTGAACAATTTTATAAACGTGATTTAACTTCAGTTGTTTTACTCTGTCTTCAACATTCATCTTATTCAGCTGTTGTAATTCATCCTGTCCTACATGGTCCAGAATTAATCTCACCATTTTGTTCTGGGTGATTTGTCAGGTATACTGACTTTAGGTGTCTGTCCATCTCCCTCTTGAAGACAGCCAGGGGCCCATTGGCAATCCCCCTTATGTATGCTGGGAGATAGTTGAACAATCTTGGGTCCCTGACACTTACTGTATTCTCTTGGCATACACATGGCGCCCCTACGTTTCATTGGGTGGGGGATGTTGCACCGCCTGCCGAGTCTTTTGCTTTCATAGGGAGTGATTTCCGTGTGTAGATTTAGGACTAGTCCCTCTAGGATTTTCAAGGTGTATAGTATCATGTATCTTTTTCAAGATTCGCCACCCAGCTCTCGTGAGAGAAGGGTGTTGTGGAAAATATTGGTATTTTCCGAAAGTTGTAATTGATAAACTTTCCAATATGAATAGATATCATTCATGTGTTGCTGGTGGCTTAACATTAACTGAAAGGAACCAACGAATTCACACGCATGCGCGAGATGCCTCGTGAAGTGGGCAGTCAGCTGGGCAGGGAGGGGCAGAGAGGGGAATAGGCTGAGAGTGAACGACGAGCCTAGCGACCCGATTTCAGGTGACGATGGCGAGCCGAATTTGGAGATTATGTCCGCCAAATCGGATTTAATTACCTCCTTTCGTAATGTGGAGGAATATCCAGTGGCGCGGGGAATATCAAGTGGGACAATCGGTCCAGGAGGTCCAGTAATCGGACAATAATTGTGAAATAAGGTGCCACCGGCCAGTGACGCGGCCACAGGCCTATTTGAACTGAGTGAAGTGACCATACGGCAGGATAAAGTCGTAACCCTGATGCAGGGGAGTTTCGTCTTAGAAGAGATGGAAATATATTCGATGAACTGTGGGAAATGGAATATAGTGAAACCGAGTTGTAAATAATCAGGGATTGATTGCATCGAGCGAATCTGGCTTGGGTACGCCATACCCCGACCGCCATATTGGATGTGATTGAAATGAACTAACATATCGCAAGTTATCTACTCGAAATTCAAGTATCGAGACTGTGAATGTGTATAAACCAGTGGGGCATTAAGCCAGGATACACGTAATATGTAAAGTTATACGTATAAACAGTACAAACGGTCGGATTAGTGCGAGGATCTGATTCGCTACCCCGACCAACCACATGTTAACGAACGCTCAGTCTCGTGGGCGTATGAGAGTGTACGGAAATTACCCTTCCTTGAATCGACGAGACAACTAATACCATCGCGATCGAATCCGATCGCAGG